>JAZGTK010006271.1:0-21051 GCA_036877625.1 Ambastaia sidthimunki
ATTTTTCTCCCACGTTTAGCTGAATTAGCTTTTCTTCACACAAAAAGAAATATTTAAATATAGAATGTTTATACAACATTGTTTTCTAATGAAGGTAAGACTCTCGATAGCTTCATGTGAGGACCAGAATTAAATTTTAAAGAGTTGCAAGCACTACTTTTTGGGTTATTTTTGGAGCTAGAGTGCTTACACACTTTGTGTTGAAAGTGTGGACATCTCATATAGGTTGTTGGGTATGAGTAAATGGTTTTTGGGAAGACTTTCCTTTAAAAGCATGTTTTAAAAATTCACCTCGCGTTAGTATTTTTAGCAGAAGTGGCCAAGCTTTGGCTGAACAGAACCGGGTCTCACGAGAAGCAGTGAGAACTCGTATCCCTCAGTGTTTCCTAACCGTGTCATATCCAGGTGTCCCTGCGGAGCGCCGATACACTGCCGGCTAATTAAACACAACACAAATCCATTGATATGACATTCCTACGCTCTGCGCTATTCATTATCACGGCAGCTGAGTTTTCCCAAACCGAGTCCTGCAACCAGTTTTAAATTTCAACCTATTTGAGCCTCATGAATATTTCCTGTGTGATATTCTCACTCGAGTGCACTTTGTAGACAGCATGCGTCATGACTGCATTGCTGTGGTCACTTTAAATGTTTAAATTGACTTTAATGCGAAAGGTATTGATTCCTTTTAATAGGGCCAATGAGTCTTCTGACTTTAGTTTAAAAGCATCATATAATGCATTTTTGTAATGATTTTATTGTCAAGTGGATAGATGGATGAAGGCTAAGTCAGGATTTTAATTGAGTTCCCATGAAATTTTAAACAAAAACAATAAAACTAGTCCTTTATTTAGATCTTCTTTTATAATTTGTTCAATTTTAACGCCTTTATGTACAGATGCGTACTAGTATGAAAGTTCATAATATATGTAGTTGTTTCGAACATCCACGTCAGTCTGACTCATTCTTGCTTTTCTCTGGATCTGTGTGTGACTCAAACAGCCAATAACAACCACAATAATTCAGTAATTCAACAGTAAATTAATTTCAGGCCTTCAGGTTGTTCAGTATCCGCTTGGAAAGGTGGAAGAAGAAAGAATAAAAATCCACAAGGACAAGATTCTAACAAATATCCATTAATCTTACGACTGCGTGTCCCGGACATAATGATTAAAGATATGTCACATTTAGAAATATTCCTCAGAGATGCAGAAACGATGCGTGTATTGATCATCAGTGACACCGGCTGGCAAAGATCTCTTAGATGAATGAAAGAACTTCATGATCTCATAAGAACTGCAGCACGTAGACGTAGATGCAGATATTTGTTTCATTGAACTGCTCTGATCAATGGCTTTCAATTATTCCTGTGTTCAGTGTTTCTGAGCTAAAGTGCCAGAATAACTGAACTTTACTCTTAGTAATGCGTCACAAGCCTGGACAGAACAGCCAGATTGTAAAGAGAGTTTTTTGAGAGGGTTTTTGAGAGCTGTGGGTAATTCAATGTTTTAAAGCTGCAATCCATAACTTTTTGAGTTAAAGAAAAATAAGTTATTGAGCAAAAACCGTAAGCTTATGTTTGAACAGTTGGGTCTGATTTCCCAGGAAATGTCAGTTTTGCTTCATTTGACCTTAACATACGTAACAGAAAATGATGGAAAGTAACCCGCAATTGTATGTTTTAAACAGAGATGGCGCTATAGAGAGGCAAAAGGTACGAATTGCAGCTTTAAACAAATGTCTGTGCTTCTCAGATTGGAGGGAACAGAGGAGAAATTTCGTAACCGAGAGAGTCGACCTGAGGACCTGCAGACGATAGCCGAACTGAAGGACATGGTGGCCGAGAGAGAAGCTCTGGTCAAGAAGCTGGTGGTGAGAGGACACCAGATGCTCAGTCATGATATCACAGACATATTGTTGTATTTCTCATCTGTGAATCTTGTTATAAAGCTGGTATCCCCTGGGTAAGCTACATCCTGCTGAGTTTAGCAGAGCTTAAAGTCTCACAGGATTGAAAGAATCGTTCTATTTTAGGACAGGCAGTGCTACTGAACAGACCAGCTGCATTAATTTTTAATTTCCAGACGGGTTTATGCTGGTGTAACTGGTGGACCTGCATAGCTGTGCTGTTTACCAGCAAACATTTCTAGTTAGCAAGTATGTATATATAGTACAAGCTGGTTAAGCTAATTAAAAATTTGGCGGGTACTGTACTATTAAAATCACAATATACAGGTAGTGACTAACTGTGTTGGAGAATAATCTATTATTTATAGCAAAATTTAAACAGCATATAAAAATAAAATTTATTTAACATGAATCTGAACTTAGTGCCTTGAATTAGCTAAACTGAAAGTGAAGTCATATTTTATATTGTTGATATAATGTCAAAACAAATTGTTTGGTGTTAAAAATAGCAGAGACCATTAATGTCAAGAGACCATCTACTTATTCCTACAGGACGATAAGAAGTTTTACCAGCTGGAGCTGGTAAACAGAGAGACCAACTTCAACAAAATATTCAACACAAACCCCAATGTTGGTGTCATTAACCCGCTTGTCAAGGTAAGATTTGATTCTTTGTATCTTTGGCAGCTGGTGGTTGTTTCTGGTTTCCGGCTCTGTTCTAAAACCTAGTGAGCTGCCTAAGTAGACAGCAGTTGTTTCTTAGAGACTTTCTAGGGCAGGATCCTCTGTAACCTTAATGGAGAAGGCAATCCCCATGTGCACATTAACCAACAGTTATGTGGCTTTTGAAGCTATCAGTATTCCAGCACCTTCATGAAAGTTGACAATGAAGTTGAGCACTGAAGAATTGTCTCTTCTGAACCAAAATATGAATAACTCATCCTGCTCTATAAAGGCACAACCAATTTTTTGACCAATACAATAATACAAGAATTAGTTTCCTACCCATAATACCACCTGCCTCTGATTAGGAAAAGCAAGCAATAAATCTTAGTTTATGGCTGTGATAAGGTTGTTCACTAGGTTTTGGAGCTATTATACCTCCATGTTTGGGAAATGACAGCGGTGTTAAATTGGATTTCTGGGTGGCGACTGACATTTCATCTTGAATGTTTTGGCGCTGTCATCTCTCACACTGTGTCTGAACGGGCCGTGACGCGTAAAGCGACAAGCGATAAATTACATCCCTTGATTGCTAATCTGCGCTTTTGTGCCAACTAGCTGCAACGGCGGCAAGATGTTGTGAAGTCACACACAGCATCAATAGCTCCGCCCACAGTGAAATCTTATTGGTTCCAAATTCTGCCATCAAATATGTTCTGATTAGCATGAAGGCTAGGTGCCTGAGGAAACACATCTGGCCTTGTTAAGACACAGTGTTGCTGAGGTGCAGTCGAAGGGTGAACACAAACACACATGCTGGAAATTATCTCTAGTTTATACACACACACACACGCACTGAAATAAGAAGAGCTCAAAGAAACAGTTCACCAAAAATGAAGATGATGTCATTCATTATCATGTTGTTCCAAACCTGTATGACTTTCTCAACATGTATGAATTGTATTATTTATTTTATTAAGACTTTAGACCAGTTAAATGGTTTTGAGTGGCCTCGGTTCTCATTCATTATTACAATATGGAAAAGAATAGAATAGTATATTTTGATTTTGAAATCGTAATCTTATTTTGAACCTCGTAATTTTTAATTAAAATCTGAAACTACTTCCTCTGATGATGTCAGTCCTCTTTATTTTTTTATTCCTCTTATTTCAGGTGGAAAAATGACATTTTGAAAGAATATCATAGAGGTTTATAACTTTGCAGTGACAGAATCTTTGTTTCTGGTGAAATGAGAAGATGACACCAACAGTTTCTGTCTTCTGTTTGAGCAGATATTTCAATGTTGTCTTAATCTGTGTTCTATAACTTCCAAGTGTCCGTGATTACATGTGCATATATGTATGTGTCTCACGTGTGTGTTTTTGTCTCTTGTATCCGCGTTCTCTTCCTGTTTAGACATCAAGTTCTTCTTTGCTTTCCAAGCCATTCTTTTTCAGTCTAAATTTTCAACAGTCTCTTCCTCTGATACATCTGTTTCGACTCATTTTGATTTGATTGGCTGAGAGCGACTGTTGTTTCCTCTGCTGAGTGTTGCGAGCTTCACTTTCATTGGGCGTTTGATAGGACGCAAGCAGGGCTCAACAATAAGCACTTTCTCTGCCGGCCCACCTCAGTCTACGTTTGTTCTTCCCCTGCCAAGATTTGTACTGGCATGACCAATATAATGACACTTTAGTTTTTTAGTTAGAAAGAGAATGTTTTATTTTTTTCATTAAATGCTTAATTTTACAAACAATTTGTATGGTATAATTCTAATTTTATGGCAGGAATGAGGTAAATAAACATACGCATATATTTTACATACAAAAAACAGGAAAATGGAACAGACAAAATGCTGTAATAAATGGAAATTATACAATATAACTATAAATTGATTGCAAGACATAACTTGTATATGCCATAGTCACAACACAGGGGGCAAGTGACAGTTTTTTTAACTGGTCTAAACTCACACTGGGCCAGTGTGCCAAACCTTATTGTTGAGCCTTGATTAGGAGACCAAACTCATCTAAAGTGGTTTCTGAGGGCTTTAAGGTGCTCGCCGACTCCTTTTTTTGTTTGCTTTTCTTGTCGTCCTTTGTAGCAAAAGCGAAAGAACGACAAATCAGCCAACCGATTCAGCAGCTCGACCAATCTTAGGGCCAATGTGGAGGCCTCAGGAACAGAGAGCAGCCAGTCCCAGTCCACCCGCCTCGAACCCTTACCCAACTCCCCCATTCACCAGCTGGAGCCTAATACAAGCAAGCCCCCACCCCAACCAACCCCTCTCACCGAACCCAAGAAATTGACGAGGTGAGGCGCACCTCATCATGGCGGACGCCTCGCTCTCCGCACTGCAGGCCAGCGAACAAACACGCCCTGATTTACGGCCCCGTCTTGACGTTTTTATTTCAACTGGAGGTGGCTGTAGTTTCCCTTTTAGTGCTGAGCATCATCGCAAAAGTTGAAGGGAACTTGCCAAAGTCACACTGAATGATTTGCGTCCGGCACGGTCCTCTCTGCTTAACAGAGAGCGTGAAATCAGGAATTATGACTCAGATCTTCTCCGAAACAAGTAATTAACTTGAATAATGAGTGCGTCGGCCCGGTCTTGGACTAGGATCCTGTTAGGATTCCCATTTGGATTGGCAGTATTGAAGGACAAACTGCGGTTTACTTAAAAATGGCCAAACAAAACATCAATGGAGTCACTTCTCACTTCCTGTCTGGCTGTACACTTGTTCAGAATGGCATACTATTGTTGTGCAGTATGTATATAGTGCACAGTATGTGAATGTTTTGTATGCATGCCATTTTAATAACCTACTACATTTGCAAGTAAGTGCAGCTTACAACAGAACACCCTGCAGTGGGTTCTGTATCCCAAGATGCAATGCGCTAAACTTGCTTGAGACTGTTTCATATGTTGCATACTGTCTTTTCACATACTGCTTTTTAATCTATAAAGTATAGTATGCAGGAAGCTAGTATTCCCTTCCGAACATAACCAGTGAGTTTTTTTGTTTTGTTTTCATCAAGGATACCTCATTTTAACAATGATGTACATGTATGCATAATATTACTTTTTTAATTCCCATACATGAGCTTGGGAAATGGCATTGGAATGCAAATGGGAGCATGTGTCCCCACTGTCAGAATGCATGCTGGGAGTTGGTGTCTGTGTCTTGTGTTTCTGTTTGTGATGGAAGTTATATGACTCATCTGTTATGTAACTGTCTTTGACTGTCCTGCAGAATCTCACGTTACTGTTGAACTACAAACTGCACTTAAATTCTGCGCTGTAGATCTGAAAGAATGAACATTTTAATTTTAGATTTTACTTTTAAACAAGAATTTGTCTAAATGCATAAATTACACTGTTTCTGGCTTAATATAATGTAAAATACAATGTTAATACAAATAATATCCCCTTTCTTTCTAAATAAACCTCTGGCTGTCACTCTACTTTAACTGGCATGTTGATCAGTGGTTGTTTGCATGTTTTGTTGTGTTCACCAAATGCTTCATCGCTGCCGCGGCTGCTCTCGACCCCGGACGCGTCGTCTCATCTGAAGCAGTGTTGCGTGCTCTTGCGTGTCCTCGCATGCATGCTGCTGTGAATGTAAATGAGTTGCATATGATGCAGTAAGGTAGACGTGTTTGGTTGCCTTCTGTTGTTATGAGGCACTAGTGGCTTTATCTCTCTCTCACTCACACACACACACACACACTACACACACACACTACACAGCCACTGTTTGGTTCAGGCCCACAGCCACCTTAGAATTTTTAAGCTGGGTCTCCTCTCATATGCCATTTTGATTTGTGATTCAGGGACCGATCACGCAGATTGTGGTCCCAGGAATTAAAGGACTGCAGGGGCCCATGCTGAAGTACTTTTAACTTTAAAAAACACCACTGCACAAACAAACAAAAGGGCCAGCTGCTTAAAATGATTTAAAACAAGCATTTCCATAAGCTTAAACAAAATATTTCTTAGTGACGTTTATAACTTGAATTTCTTACTCCAAGTGCTGGAATATTTTATTGGGGGGAAATTCTCAGTTGGGGGGCCTTGAACTCAAAGAGCTTGTTTATAACCGCTAATAATTATTACAATACCGCAGCCGAGCTCAAAAATATGACTCCTTAAAATGCATATCATGACCTAATGCACATCCACAAATAACAAATGAGATAGAGGATCATTTGCATACTTTACTAGCTGAGATGGCAGGATTGCACTGCTTGCTGCTCCATTTCAGATGTGCTGTTATAAAGGCATTTAACTTTTCTCAGCCTTTGTCTGCGTGCAGGTTGAAGCTGCATTAGTGCTGAACGGGCTGATCTACATGCTCGATTGAGCGTTAAATTGAGTTTTCTGCAGTTCACACATCAGGGAGCAAAGCGTATTGATTGTATGGAGATATAGGAGAATAAAGATGAGCTTTCAAGGCAGGAACACCAATAACTCCAGAAGTTTCACTACACAGGCCCTGGTTGACTGGAGATATCAGCAGTCGTGCAAACTGTGCTATTATTCATATGAAAGTTTAGAGTTTCATTGTCTTGCAAGGCTCAGCTTTGTAAATTACCTTCAGATTAGCATAGAGTGATAAATGGCATATTTATTCTTCCGTTTCGGCATCTCAGACTATCAGATGCACAATGCACTCAAAAAGAGCTTGCAAAGACAGCAAGCTGTAATCTGATTGGTTGGTTTTATTACATTTCTACACATCAGGTTTGAATCAGCCCTGACTCTCAGGTTTAAATACAATGACGGATTTGCTCGTTTCTTTCAAACACAAATGAGATCTTTACCTGATCACAGACGCTTCAAACCAGTTCAGTGTAAAGAGCTTCATCCCACAGATGTTGAAGGTCAACTTCAGCCAGACTTCAGCAAACTTSAGAGYTGGTGGTAGAAGCTCAGATATTATTCAGACAGTAATTCAGTATTTCCACCAGACAGCTGGTCCACCTGAAAAAACCTCGATGCTTAGAGAAACTGTATTTTTGCCCTGATTACAAAAACATTATTCAGCAGTAGCCAGACATTTTCTTTCTCTGATGCAAGTCTCAGGTCATTAGTCACAAGTCCAAGCCTGAGGGCTTTTCCAGGCTACATTTAAGTCCAGTTTAAAGTCTTCATGTTTTGTCATGAGTCCAAGTCTAAAATTACCTTTTGGTAATGTATTATTCCTGAGACTTTAATAGAAAAACTCTGTTGTAAAAAAACAGGAACATATGAGTGTGTATTTTCACACAAATAGTGTCACAATATTCAGATAAAATGTATTTCTTGCACCTATTTGTTTTGTTTAGTGTCTAATTTCCAAGTCAAATCTCATATCAGGTGCGTACTGTAGCTCAATTGGTAGAGCATGACGCTTGCAACGCCAAAGGTTCGGGTTTAGTTTCCAGTGAACACACAAACTGATCAAATGTGTAACAAAGAAAAAAGTTTCTGCCAAATACGTCAATGTTAATGAGTTCAATTCAATTTCAATTCAAGTTCAATTAGATTTAAGTGTGAATTGAGTCTGAAGTTTCCATCTCTGGCAGCAGCGCAGAGATGTGTTTTCTTCTCGAGAGTTTTTAAGAGTAAAGATGACAGGCAGAAATAAAGAATGTTTCTAGAACTGTTAACCTGAGGGCTAAATGAATCAGGATTGAAAGTGAATTCTGTACAGAGGACCTTGGAAAGAGACGGAGGTTTGGCTATATGGCAGACCGCGCCACGGACTCATACTTCACCTTGAGTGAAATTGAATTCTCTTTTATGAGCTTTGTGGGAAGATTATATGAAAGAAACAAGCAGGAATAGCTGCGGGTCTCGAATGGATGAAGATATATTATGGCTATTGAGAATTTTCTCCAAAATCTAATTCATAAAAACCCCTAAAAAGGTTTTAGAGTTTAAGCAAAGACTTTGTTAAAGAAACAAATATGTTTATCTCATTGACATGAGTTTCAGGTCATGACGAGTGAGGTCTATTGTTTATTATAACAATAATTGTCATGTTAGTATTATTGTGTGAAGAGTTAAATTACTGCCTTACAAAATAACCAGGTTCACAGTGGTGGCACTATTTCATAATGTTATCAGATTGTAATAGTTTCAGTGTCATGGTTTATACTGATTACCATAAATACATATTAAATATATACAACAGCATTTCCATAGTACTGTAAGATACTTTTGAAATATACTATGGTAATGCCATGTTACTTTTTATCAGAACACAAACTGCTTACTATCATTTTACTTATAATCACATTAAAGATATTAATCACATTAAATACACCATACTAAAAATACAAAAACATGGAAACAGGATAATCAAATTGTATCTGTTCTCCCATCTCTTAAATACAGAAAAAACTTGAAATCTAGCCCAGATTACAATTTATGTATGTCACTTACAGTCTCAATGTTTCTGCCTCTCTCTTTCTCTCTCTCTCTCTTTCTCTCTCCACCTCCCTCTCTCTACCGGGTCGCCAGCCCTCCTGAGGGAGAAGATTCACCCGTCACCTCTCCGGACCCCCAGAGACAAGAGTGGTTTGCCCAGTACTTCTCCTTCTGACTTTTGCATTTAAAGAGCATGTCAACCAAACCGAACACAAAAAAAGATAAAAAAAGTAATATCTTATTTAACAACTCGTTCTGTCATTTGTTTTTTTTCTCCACTGTGAATGAGTTTCTTGTTTTTACAGTGATGATAGGTATGTCTGATAGTTCATTTACCGCAGTTTCTATAGAGTGATGCATATGCTGCTATTACTGTTTGTTTTAAAAATAAAAAAAAATAGTCTGGACTGTATCTAATTTTAGAATGCCATCGTAATGAATTTGTTACAGCTGCATATTCGATTTTGGTAGGATTAAACTGTTTGTATGGATGTCTCAACACAGATATAATGATGTCTCACTAATTTTAAAATAAATACATATTTTATATTTATATTACTGGTGTATGCGTAAGAATAAATAATTATTGTTACATTTAATGAAGTGTGTCTGTTATGTGAGGAACCTTTAACGTTCAAGGCGCCACAAGCTAGAAACATATGATTTTAAATGCCTGTATTTTCATAAACATCAACACATATTGCTCTGAAAGAAGACAAAAATAAACACTTTTATGGTCCTTTGGTTTTTTCTTGATGTAAAAACACCAACCCTACAAACAGTCACAAATCATCATGAGAGTCTTTGTGTCATTTTAAACCATTTGGTAGAATGACAATGAAATGTTTGCAATACATTGCTTCAACGTTAATATTAAAAAGGTTTACTATTGTATTACTATGTTTTGTCATTTAATTACAAATTTAAATGATTTATTTTAATTTAAACACATTGCTCCAGCTAGATAGTTCAATGATCACTGTATTGATTCAAACTAATTTTAATCTATTTTGATTTATGGGTATTTCCGTAACAATTTTTGGACTTTTATACTTGAGGGCGGAGGGAGGGGCATGTGACGTCATCGGCCTCGCTATGAGACATGCTGCGCTTGTTGGGTCGTACCAAACAATCAGAAACGGGGAGGTACTATTTCCTATATTTTATTAAAGGCTAAACCAAAAGAGGTAATAACAAAATAAAACAGGTGTAATTTAAGAAACTTGCTTTTATAATATAATAAAAGCTTTAGAATTTGTTTTCCATTATTGTATTTTGAGACTGTTTTGAAAACACCCCCGACAATGAAGAAGCCAGAACGACGCGCCAAACCTAAAAGCAGGAAATACGCCCATGTGTCAATGTTGTTTATTTTCCTGTCATTGCAGACTCCGTGTTTAGAGGTTTGTCAAATATAATCATGTTGAGAATAAGATGTTTTTAAATAACTTTATTATTTGTATACTTTTAATAGCATAAGAAACGATTAACACACGTTTGTAAGTCAGACTAAAGTCCCTTCCGTTTGTTTAGTGAACTTTAGTAAATGAACAACACATAAACAGCATTTATTATTCTAACTTTGTTATTCGCATCTTTTACTAATATATATTTTAAAATGAAAACATGTATCTGTTAATGTTAGTTAATGCACAATGAACTGTCAGGAATAAATAACGAAGAATTGCGTTAACTAACATTAACAAATATACAGTAAAATATATTATTGGCTATTAGTTCGTGTTAGCTAATGCATTAAATAATGTTAATGAATGAGACACTTATTGTAAAACGTCACTGAAATATATATATACATTTCAACCCAAAAACAATTAAGAAAACAATTGCTCGTTCATTTATACCCAGACCAACCATCAGTTACTCTCTTCCAGAATAAAACGTGTTAAAGTGATTCTTCAGATATTATGAAGCTCAGTCAGGATCAGGTGTCTCTGATAGGGCTGGTGTTTGAGACCTATGTGATGGAGCACCACCAGAAAGACATACTGAAGATCTTCCAGGAGGCCAGTGAAGACGGCCACTGCCCCGTTGTAGTGAACGCCATGACTCTGTTTGAGGACAACATGGAGGTTGGAGAGTGTTTCAATGCGTTTCCCAGCCAGGTGCTGCCTATATTTGACAGTGCCCTGCAGAGAGCAGCTCTGAACATTTCTCAGTCCTGTTCCTCACTGCAGGAGAGCTTCAGACTCAAACACCATCTGCACGTCCGGATATCAGGTAAGCAGGTTTAGCTACATCCATTTACATCAAAGATGTGTAATTTCTATCATCCAATCAGATTATAGTTATTATTAATCAACCTGTTATTTCCCTTTGATTTTAGAGTAAGCTGTGGGTGGGGTTTGGGTTATGGGTGGGGTTTAGGTTAAGAGTCCAACCCAAGATGTTGATTAAGGACCAAATGTTACACTGTGACCAATTTTTTTTATAGATTCATGATTTTAACATTTTTTATTAGATTACATTTTTAATCTAGATTAAGATATTGCAAGATTAAGCCATTAGACTTGTTGGAGCACATTTACAATGCAATTCATTTTTTCTAGTGTTGATTAGACAAGGATGTGGGTGAATATGGCTTGAATATGCGTCTGGTAAATGTATGCAGGCATAAAGCTGCAGAAACGCATGGCATGCAGCCTGTAAGTTTGTCAATGCAACACAGAGGCCGGAGTTTGCAACACTGAAGGCAATTAGACCACAACACAGCGTAGCAGACAGATCGTTTGTCCTGCCGTGAACTGTTACCTGTTATCTCGCTGCTTCTGATCTGATGTCACATAACTTGTGCTCATCATGCTGATGTGCTTTTGCTGTAACACCGTCTCATTATGCGTCAGGATGTTGGCTAATGGAAAACAGGGATCGGATGAGGCTTTAGGAAGGCAGTTTAGGTGTGATGTAACCACAAGAAGAGCAACAGCTCCACTGGATCAGTATTGATCCGGACGGGAGGAGAACGGATGCCTCATCTGAGAGCTTCTGAGGTCAAACAGAGACATGGGCTGTCTGACGCAGCTGTCGGAGAGCAAAAAAAAGCAGGATTGGGCTTTGAGACGACTTTGTAACCAAACTTTTATTTATAAATGTTACAGGAACACTTTACAATAAGGTTGCATTTGTTAACATCAGTTCATTAACTTAAATGACAATTAACAAGACTTTTTTTAACAGTCTTAGTTAATGTTCAACATTTTTAAATCAGAAGTTGTATCTGGTAACACAATTAGTGACATCAGTTAACACAGTGAACTATGCATAAAGAACTTACAAAAACAGATAATGAGTAAGTATATGTGTATTAACTAACATTAACGGATATTAAAAATGCTGTAGAAATATATTGTTCATTATTAGTTCATGTTAGTTAATGCATTAACTCATGCTAGTAAATGGAACTATATTGTGTAAAGTGCTACCCATGTTCTGGTTACTCAGGTTAATTTTAAACAGGTTTTATTCAATGCCTTTCTGTATTCATGACTGCATGAGTGGGCAGGAAAATTAACATTAACCAGTATGAACACTTTAGTGTTGAGATGGTGGCATCTGCTTTTTTACAGGCGAGCAACGTTTACATCTTGTTCAAAAATGTAAAAATCTGTAGTACTGAAAGGATATCAACATGTAAATGTTATCAGCCTCAGTGTAGCCGAACTTTCATAGGGAGTGTGTCTGTAATAATCGTCTGACTGACCTTTACTGTTCCCTGGGTGTTTTATTCTGTTTGCCTTTGTGGACAGAGGAGAGTTATAAATAGCCAGAGTGCAGACTCCAACCACAGATCCAGCGTGCAATGAATATAAAAGGGGGTCTGAAAATAGGACATGCAGCCATAAAAAGCACAATAGTCTGTTGGCCATATCAGGATGAAGACCATGTGCTGATGTTTTCATGCTTTGCTGAGGGTCATTAGTGAGTGAAATCATATATGCAGGTGGGTTAGTCTTAGTTAACCTGGCGGGTGGCATGACTACTCTCTCTAAAGAGGTGAGATGTAGCTTTATTATAAAGATTAAATTATAAATGTGGCAATACATTTGGGTGAGATACGGTTGGGCTGGCCAACTTCAGCCGTTTAGAAAATATATATATTAGATTTAGGAAATATATTATATATGTATATGTAGCCACCCAGCCAGCCCTGATTAAACCAGGGAAGCTGTTTATTGTAAACTGCAGAAGATAGTTTTAGATGGCGTGTAGGCTGTGATGGAGGCATGTGTTTGATCCCTGGTGCATGTGGGATGTATCGTGTTGCATTGTGATGAAGCCAAGCGCTTTTCTCTCGAGTCCTGCAGGAGACAATCGCCGTCACCTGTAATTACACGCTCTTCATCATCAGACGTGACTCACTGGAAAAAACATCTCCAAAACCCTGCTCCTCCAAAACCTGCTCCTCCAAAACCCTGCTCCTCCAAAACCTGCTCCTCCAAAACCCTGCTCCTCCAAAACCCTGCTCCTCCAAAACCCTGCTCCTCCAAAACCTGCTCCTCCAAAACCTGCTCCTCCAAAACCTGCTCCTCCAAAACCCTGCTCCTCCAAAACCTGCTCCTCCAAAACCCGTTTCTTCTCGGCTTCTGTGCTTACAGGGAAAGAAAAAAACAAACAGTGTTTCATTGCCTGAGTAACTTTGACGTTTTCTTCCTTCTTTATTCTTTTATGTTTCATGATGCAACCATGTCTGCCAGGTCATATTCAAATATTGATTGAGTGGATTTATTATGCAAGGAAGTGTAACACGCAGTAACTCCTCTTTTATACTTGCAAAAATTAATATACAGCGTCATCAAGCAGCCCGTTATAACCTTTGAGATTGTAATGGAGTTACACTGACACCTGGTGGTTAAAATGATCATTTAAGAGGGCACTAGTTCAACCAATGACAATAAATGAAATGCATCATATTTTAGAGTCTCAGGTTACTCTTATGGTTCTGTTTTGTCTCTTTTGCAGGTTTACCTGTATGTCCTGAGCTGACCAGAGATCACATTCCTAAAGCCCGAGACGTGGGCCACTTCCTGTCCGTCACGGGAACGGTCATCCGCACCAGCGCGACAAAAGTTCTGGAGTACGAGAGGGACTACATGTGCAATAAGTGTCGGCATGTGTTCTCAGTGCAGGCTGATTTTGAGCAGTTTTACACCTTCACCGCACCCACCAGCTGCCCCAATGAGGACGGATGCAATTCTTTCAAATTTACCTGCCTGTCTGGAAGTGACGCTCCACCGGCCGCCTGCAAAGACTACCAGGAGATTAAAATCCAAGAGCAGGTGGAAAATAAAGAGGGAATTTTGTCCCCCACAATCTCCTGTGTAGTCCTTAAGCAAGACACCTAACCTTACGTTACTCATTTATGTGCCAGCTTTATTACTTGACAAACTAAACACTTTTTAGTGCACTTAATAATATAATAACTTCCTGTGGCTATTTACAACAGGTACAGAAACTGTCAGTGGGCAGTATTCCTCGATCCATGCTCATCATTCTGGAAGATGATCTCGTGGACAGCTGCAAATCAGGTAAATGTGTTAGTTGATTTCGGTGTCTGTAATTTTTCCCTACAATGCTGATATGCGTCCCCCTGATGAGGTCATGATGATGTCATGATGATGTCATTCATTTCTCACAGGTGATGACATCACAGTGTATGGAGTCGTCTGTCAGCGCTGGAAGCCGTTGTTTCAGGACAGTCGTTGTGATGTGGAGATCGTGCTAAAAGCAAACTACATCGAGGTCAATAATGAATCCACCACAGCGCTGGTGCTGGAAGACATTCGGAAGGAATTTGAGGAATTCTGGGAGAGTCACAAGCGTGACCCAATTGCCGGTACACAGTTGAAATTGTGTTAAAAGACGAATATACTGGACAGACTCAGTGTAGTGCAACAAATAAATCTGCTTGAGTAAATTTTTACCCTGTGCGTTTAAAAAGAAGTTAAAAGATATTTTTTTCTGATTGCCATCCAAACACAATTACGGTCCATCTGGAGGAATTTTAATTGATAAGTTCAATAACAAAACCTACTATTGTCTTTTCTTTGGTAAGTGGTGCTTGTTATAGCAAACATCACCATTGTCACCTCGCACACTTACAAATTTTTTAAATCATGACAAATGATGCCTTAGATCATGTGACTTATTAAATAGAGATGTTATTTCTTTAAGCAGTTAGGCTGATATTTAATACTTTGATAAAATGGGCTTAAAAATTTTGATGTAGAAGAGACCCAAGCATTATTTACAGACCGAGTGAGTCCATTTAACTTGGGTTAGTAAACACTCACCTAGCAGTGCCCCGGTAACCCCTTTTAACAACAAGTATTTTTACAGCCATAAAGGTAGATAAATATTCAGAAGTTCAAACAAAATAGATTTTCATTTATTCATTTGGCAGATGCTTTTATCCAAAGTGACTTACAGTGAATTCAAGGTATACATTTTTATCAGTACTTGTGTTCCCTGGGATCAAACCCACAACCTCTGCGCTGCTAACACAATGCTCTACCAGTTGAGCTACAGATGAACAGTTTCTGATCCTAGAACTGTTAAGAAATTCAGATCTGCTGTCTCTCTCTTTCTCTTGACATTCTGAAGGCAGGAATCAGATCTTGATGAGTCTTTGCCCTCAGGTGTTTGGCTTGTATGTTGTCAAGCTGGCCGTTGCTATGGTTTTGGCAGGTGGGGTACAGAGAATAGATGCTTCTGGAACCAAGGTAAGAGGTATGTGTTCACACTCCACATAATGGGCAGACTGACATTTTGGCTCAGCATGAAACAAATTTTGAAGGTGTGCATGAAAAATGTATTACCCTCGTGTATAGATACATCGGTCCTGACTCAAAGTATGCGCTTTCCGTAGGCGAGTCTCATCTGCTGCTGGTGGGGGATCCAGGGACTGGAAAGTCACAGTTTTTGAAGTATGCAGCAAAGATTACACCGCGCTCTGTCCTCACCGCAGGAATTGGATCCACCAATGCAGGTTCCAATCACATCTTCATCTCTGTGGCTTTCTCTATAAGCACTTTAGAGGTTGTATATTTACTGTAAATGTGTGTAAATCCAGTGTGGTATGAATCCAGTGTAAATGTGGTGTAAATCCAGTGTGGTATGAATCCAGTGTTAATCCAGTGTGGTGTGAATCCAGTGTAAATTTGGTGTAAATCCAGTATGGTGTGAATCCAGTGTAAATCCAGTATGGTATGAATCCAGTGTGGTAAGAATCCAGTGTAAATTCAGTGTGGTGTGAATCCAGTGTAAATGTGGTGTAAATCCAGTGTGGTATGAATCCAGTGTAAATCCAGTATGGTATGAATCCAGTGTAAATGTGGTGTGAATCCAGTGTGGTGTGAATCCAGTGTAAATGTGGTGTAAATCCAGTATGGTATGAATCCAGTGTAAATCCAGTATGGAATGAATCCAGTGTAAATGTGTGGTGTGTGACTCAGGCCTGACAGTGGCAGCAGTGAAGGACTCTGGGGAATGGCATCTGGAGGCAGGAGCTCTTGTTCTGTCTGATGGAGGTCTGTGCTGCATCGATGAGTTCAACAGCATTAAAGAGCACGACCGCACCAGCATCCATGAAGCCATGGAGCAGCAAACCATCAGCGTGGCCAAAGCGGGGTGAGCGCTGCAGGAAGTGATGTCACAGGGGAATTCATTTGAGTTAATATTAATGAAAGTCCTACTTCTTGTTCAGAATGGTGTGCAAACTGGACACAAGGACCACCATCCTGGCAGCTACTAACCCAAAGGGCCAGTATGACCCTAATGTGTCTGTCTCTGTGAATGTGGCTCTGGCCAGTCCACTACTGAGCCGATTTGACCTCGTGCTAGTTCTGCTGGACACAAAGAACCCAGAGTGGGACAATATCATCTCCTCCTTCATCTTACAGAATAAAGGTTTGTCTTGCAAAACCTGCATGTTTTGCTATTGTGACGCACAGGAAACGTTCTCAGAACTTTGGCTTAAAGTTATTACAAATGTTGTAGCTTTAAGGTTAGTGAAACCTTTTTAATGTTATATATCAAATTTTATTCTTAAGCTGTCGTTTTATCTAAAATAACATTCTTATAACCAAGCAATAATGTTAATGTGTCAAAAATAGATGTTTTGAACATTCCTACAACATTTAAACTAACATTTTAGGTGTTTTTGTTACTTAATGGAAACGTTATGTAAACATTCTTACATCCTCAAATTGTAGCTGGGTTGTGCTCGTTTTTTTGCCCATAAACACAACTAAGCAGTTCAGTAATGAAAGCCGGGCAGGTAGAATACAGGTGATTACAGGTGTGTTTACTGTAAACAGTAATCTTGCTGTTTTCATACACACGTCTTTACTGTAAATGGCATTTAAGACGGTGTAGTCTGTGGGATATAATCTCATGTTATTGACTCAAACACACCCTGTCGCATTGTTTGTGCCTCCAAGTCTTCGTTAGTTTGCAGAATTCTATCACTTTAATAGAAAAGTCTTTCTCCTCCAGGACAGGATCAGCCCTCATTTACCGCTTATATTCAGAATCTCTTTGATACTGCCTGAAAGTAAACGGTGAAGTCTTGCCATTTGTTGCATATGTATAAAATATTTATCTTAACGTCTCTTTCTGTCTGTATCTCTGCTCTCTTCTCCTCCCTCCTGACTCTGTCTCAGGAGCTCCGAGCGAGTCCTCATGTTTATGGAGTATGGAGAAGATGAGGGCCTATTTCTGCCTGATCAAGACCCTCCAGCCTCGCGTGACACCGGAAGCCAACCTCATCCTGAGTCGCTACTACCAGCTGCAGAGACGGAGCGACAGTCGGAATGCTGCCCGGACCACCATCCGTATGCTGGAGAGTCTCAGCCGCCTCGCTGAGGGTCTGCTGGATTATTGTATTTGTTTGACTATACCACACAATCCTACCCTGATTATCACGACGTCAATTGATGTTCAAAATGACAACTAATTAAAAATCTCTGCTACGTATTTCCCAGGAAATACCAGTTTGGCTTCATTTGACTTAAAAAATATACGTAAATTTACCTGCAATATCAAGTTTCAAACAGATTGCGACAAAGAGGCGAAAGTTACAGATTAAGGCCCCATCAGAAGTTTGTTGAGACCCCTTAGTGTGTCCCGGGCCCCCCAGAGAAACACTGTCCCATGTCGCTGTGATCTTGTTCTGTCTCTCATATCCAAAACGACTTGCGTTCATTTTGTGTGTTTCCTGATTCGTGCTCTACCAGCTGAGCCACAGAAACAGAAAGTAATTGCTTGTTTGAGTTTAAAATAGTTCATCTTTGTATTTCAGCTCATGCCAGACTGATGTTTAGAGAGACAGTGTTGGTAGAGGACGCTGTTGTGGTGGTGTCTGTTATGGAGTGCTCCATGCAGGTCTGTACATTAGCTGCTTTGCTGTACTGAGTTACGTTGCATTGTTGAGGATTGAGTCAGTGTTTTGGTTTTGTTGGCCACAGGGGGGCGCTCTGCTTGGCAATGTGAACGCTTTACACACCTCGTTTCCTGATAAGCCCGGTGAGCAGTACAGAACACAGTGTGAGATTGTGCTGGAAAGGCTGGGCTTGACTGAAATCCTGCAAAAAGAGCTTCAACGACTGTCAAGGTACAACTGAAAAAACACATTTAGTTTAATCAGTGTTTATTTTTTGGTATTTAAAGAATATCTTTTGCTTATAATTGTCACTTTAAATTGGGTTAAAATATTAAATATTATTTTCAATATTAACCCAGTAAAATGGAAAACTCATAATTTAATTATTAATATTAGGTAAATTTATTGATTATATAGAAATGTATTGTTTTTGTAGTAATAATGAGTTTGTATTTATGCTGTTCATATAGTATGTTAATTTTAAACATGTACTATTGTAATAATAAAAAAATTACTAATAGTTGTGTATTATTAGTGCATTTACTAGCCCTAGTAATAAGTATGTGTACAATTAAAAGCACACATCCATAATTTCTAATAGCCATAGTTTTCATCTACCCTTCTAGGCTACAGAACACAAGCTCAGATTCTCCTAAAGGGTCAGAACCACGTCCTGAACGCACCAATGAGAGTGCGGCTCATCAAAATCACAGTAAGGGCGATCAGACCACTGAATCAGACTCGGGCCTGGACTGGTTCCACTCCTTATCCAGCCCGACCGGTACCAGTTCTATTGTTCACACCTCCCCCGTCATTACCTCCACTCAGAACACCACGTCGGCACAACACATAACGGTGTTGCCTAGCAACTGCAGTCCCCAGCCCCACCAGGGTTCTGTGATGGAGAACGGTGTGAGAATCTCCATGGAAGAGACAGGCAAGCACTCCTCTGTGGTGGACAGGGGCTCCAGAAAGCTCCGAAACAAAAGGTTAAAAGATATGAAGGAGGTTCTTCAACAGAGTGAAGCCTTGGACAGAGCAGCAGATGGAGAAAAACATTCAGAGAAGATGTTTATTTCAGACACAGTTCCTTCCCACAGCACACCCATGCCGGGAAAAAAAACATCTAAGAGGAAAGTGCCAGCCATCAGTCCTCTTGAGATGGACCAGGAGTCCGATATCAGAGCTGAGAACTTGCGTTCCAAACTCACAGACTTCACCTTTAAGCCCAGGAAGAGAATGACTCATGTAGAACAGTCAGATGGTACCACTGGTTCTGATGTCTTCATGAGTAACAACGTCCATATAGCAGTAAATGAGCGAACAGGACCTACCATACCTCAGTTAGAAGAAGCAGATGTGTCAAGCTCACATTGGCCAGCAGAGGGCAGCAGTACCAAAGAGAAAATCCAGCTAGGCATTCAAAACAAAGCCAAAGCTCTTGCCCATGAGGTTTCCAAAGAGGACAGCAGAGCTAAAAAAGGAAAATTTGAGGAGACAGAACATCAGCAACAGCTGCTGATGAGGCCGAACAGCCTTTCTCCAGGTGAGAGCAGCGAGAATGCCAATAAACAGCCACAGTCGTCTACAAAACCGGACCACCCAAAATCTAAGGTTGCTAGTTCCACCCTCACCAAACTTTCCAGATTCTCTTTTATTGCTTCAGCTGAGGAAAAGTCTGGTGATCAAAACAACCCGGTTCCACCGGAGGCCAAAATGGTCACGAAAGCCAGCACAAACAACATGCAAACAAGCTCACGAGAAGAAAGTAAAAACACCAGCACTGTTTCTTTAGCACAGATAACTGGGTCACAGAAAAACACAACCCTGCAGACAAAGAGAAATATAACCACAGACACAACCAAAGCCAGAACCATCACATCACAGACCGGGTATGAAAAAAGCCCAACGAAGAGAAAATGTTTTGAGTTGAGCTCCAGGGGCCCTGCAGGACTCCTCAAAGGTTTCTCTTTGTTCAGCTCATCTGTCGTAGATGATGAAGATCTTGATTTTGAATGGAATTGAGTTTTTGTATGTTTTTTTGTTTGTATGTTTATCTTTTAATTGTGTTGTGGTGTGTTGTAATGACGTACACCATCACTCAACTAAGCTGGATTCTGTGTGCCATTGTAAAGACTCTTTGAAATGATGGTTTAAACTTTTGTTTCAGTAAATATCGTTCACAATTTTGTCTTGTTTTGTTTGTTTTTTCAATTACACTGTGTCTTCAGTTTATAGGAGTTAATGGGACCGTTCTACCCTTTTATAGACACAGTTTTCACCAGTTTAGATGTAATGCACCAATAAGTTATAAATGTGACCAGCAAAAAAAATCCTGTCTAATGTCAACACGCGGTCCATGTAAAGATTAAGAGATGTTTTCATGCTTGAACAATTCACCCTTTGGGAACGATGCCTGACACCATGGTGAAGAGATGTTGACCGTTGCCATGGTGATGTATGCATTCCATCGGGAGGTTAGAAAGGATGGTACTGCAGTAGGTGATAATAGGATCTTCAGCATACAGGAAGTGCTGCGTCAGGTGATAGGAGACACACTGCTGTCTTCCCCAAGGTCAAAATCACAAAGACAGCCTGAGACAAAGACGCTGTTATTAGCTTCAAAACATCAGTTCACCCAAAACAAAGAAACAAAGAAAGTTTGATC
>JAZGTK010006272.1:0-21050 GCA_036877625.1 Ambastaia sidthimunki
ATTCATTCATTTACACAGGAGAGTAAAGGTAATTTTCATGACTGAAGAGATCTGAACCAGACAGCTAAAATAAACAAAGGTGTAAAGAATTTTCACAGAAAATGGCACTACTATACCTTGCTGAATGAGCTTGTCAAAAATTGCACTCTGACAAGAAATGTGAAAGATTAACAGCCACAGGCAATAGAGCAGCACAGTAAAATTATTAAACAATTTACCTTAAGTTATGGATTTCTGACCTGGAATTTATTGCCAAATATTAATGTGAATGTATAGTATAGAAATTGAGGTTATGCATACAGGCAGCGTGTAATCACAGTTGAGTTGGCTGATTTGTTTACCACACCTGATCATATTTGTGTATTTGTTTAGCCACCCTCCCAAACTCTAGTGCTACATTCTTTATTAACATCATCACCTTCTCCTCACACCTTGCCTGAGAATTATACGTTTGCCTCCCCTTCAAACTGTTTCGTCCAACACTGACTAACTAAATATGACTTTGTCAGTTTGGTATGACCTGGTGAACTTGCATCTTCACCTTACATTCTCTTGTATTAGTTTCTCCCTTAGCACTGTTACAGTAACCAATGATCTGATGACCTGGATATCACATTGGAACAGTGGTCACAGCAGACATATATAGTCATGAATTTGACACAGTTAGACATTGAATGTTTGCCTGTGCATTACATGTTTTGATATACTGACCATCATGTTACAGATTCTCACAAGGGGTCAACATTTGGACAATTAGCTGGTAGCTAGCCTTGCTAACCAGCCCTGCTGGTAGATCCTAAAACTACACCACAGCATTTCCCAAAAGCATTTTTCCTCTTTTGAGAACAGAGGCAGTATATGTTTGCAAGCACAAATTGCTAATATTTCACCGTATTACATTGACTTTTTCAGCAGTTCTAAAAACATTTCTTTAACATTTAAACTAAACAGGCATGATAGATGAAATGAGACAGTGATGCTGAACGTTAACTTTGTTATTTGCCTAGAACCTCAGTTTTATATTGAGTTGTAAACAATTGTAAGTTTTAGGTAACAATTTGCAGAACTTTAATTCTGAACATATACAGAATTTTATTATGATTATGATTACTATAAGTATCTAGGCCACAATAAAGGTACTAAGGTACAAACACATAAGTGAAGGAAATACAGCTAACTAAGACAATCTTCACATTTTAGACCAAATTGTATTAGCAACCACATATACAAATAATCTGGAGTTTAGAGCACAACTGGCCATTCGTGATTTCAATTAAAGAATCAGCTGTTTTCCATTTCATTCTACTAAACAAACCTTTGTTCCTTGTTGCATCCCTTGTGACTGTGAAAACTCAATTTATATAGTTTGGAATTTAGACTGTTTGTCCTAAACTGATGCTATCCACTGGAACTGTTATGAGTTGCTGAATAGATACTGTCATAAACCCAAGATTGCTGATCTGCTGAGGGTCTGAATTGGTGTGCTAACAGCTGGCTTAAAACAGACATACATCAGCAGATTCTGATTAGAATACACTGGATTCCACTTTGGATTAATTTCAGTAGGAGACTGTCTGAATACACAAGAAAGGCATTTCATTAGAGGGATTTGCCCCTCTGAAAAACAGTGAAACTGGACTGTTGATTTGGGGGCTTTTATAGTCTAACAAAAGTCCTTGCTTGCATAGTAACCTTTGCACTTTGAAAGGAGCTCACAAACACCTCTAACTAAAACTACATAAAATAACAACTTCTATATTCTTCCATAGTTTTTTTTGCATTTGTCTGTAACTTATGCGCTTATTATGGTTAATTCTAAGACTTTAGTTTTTCTACATTTTCTACAAGAATCACGTAACATCAACAACTAATCAGAGATCATAGCAGTAGTTCTGGATTCCAGCCCTCTTGGTATATAGCCAATGAAACCTTTACCCTACTCCTCATCCTATACAATAAGCCTTTAAGATGGTATCACAACACAAGGGAGTTTGTTTTATAAACATTGATGAAGATAGAGGATTGACAATATACAATAAAATATATAACTGTATAGAATGGGATCATTGTGACAAGTCTATGTCAATTATTTCTTGCATGTCTATTAGAGAAAGTAGATAAAGTCATATCACCCCTCACTCATGTATACATCAGAGCCTAAATCCCACAGCAATTAAATCAGCTACTAAAAGACTTCAGCTTTTAAAGTAACAGCCACTTAAAGCATCATTAACACCAACATTGTTTTTATGTTAACAATGTCTTTACCTATAAACACCAAAAGGCAACACTGACACCAGTACCACAACTTTTATTTTGCAGTCGTGTTTACCAGGAATGGCAGAGAGCAATTCATATCATTTAATACAAACAAACTACTACTATTAAGTGTTCACGAAGTGCTAGGGCATTACAGTCATGTGTGAGTTCAATGTGATCAGTCTGACATTAAACACTAGATTAACGCAGATATAAAGTTGACAATTAAGGTACTAAGATATCCAAATCTATGCACTTCAAACTCTGTTTATATATATTTCCTTACGTATTTAAGTATTTATCATAGTATTTATCAAAATCATTGATAAATTTACAACAGATAAAGCTCACAACGACCGGTGTGCTACATCAGATTCCTACCTGATCAATCGTGCACCATGACGCTGAAAACGGTAAAGATCTGCAAGTCCGGAAGGTCTCGATTTATGGTGTTTAATATAATCTAGATTTACTTTAACTGTGCATTTGTTTGTAACATGGAAACCTTAAAGAATGTTTAAAAAATACAAGGTCAGGTTTCTGCTAAGAGACATTCAAAGATATTTATAAACCTTTTTGAACTTAATGGGAACTGTGTGCCTCTACTGCTGTTGTCTTGTGCTTCTTTTATTTGCCAGATGATGTCGCTGTGATCCATCAAAAGAGCAATTTAAAAATCAATAGATAAATGCTGTAATAACGCACTAAACTATAGCTTTTGTTTTGGTTTGGTTTAGTTTGAGTCCAAGACCCAGTCCGAGTCTGGACTCCACTACAACACTGAAATATAGCTTATGAAAGTGATGAAAGTTTATCATGCAGTGTTTGTTTATGCAAGTTAACTTAGTTCTACGTACCTGCTTGTCTATAGATTTTGAATATGGCTTTTAATGTTGACACAGGCCATAACTGCCAGGTGTCTGTATGAACGCACTACAATATAGCCTATGAAAATGGAAGGAACGATTTGTCATGCAGTATTTGTTCATGCAATTTAACTTAGTTCTACATGCGTGTGTATAGGTTTAGTAAATGGCTTTTAATGTTGACACAGGCCACAATTGCCAATCTAGTGTAGAACAGAAAGACCATGTGCCTGACAAAATAAATCATATAACCCTTGTGCAGTCTAACAACATTCAGGAGTCAAGGGGTGTGGAGAATGATAACAGAGGGAACCATAATGTCTTCCGAGTGCAGTGAAATAATCAATAGGGCAATTATAATTTCTCCATGTAATTTTACTGGCTTTGCTACTGCTTTTCATCTTTTTTATTGTTTTGTGTTTATGAGGTTATTATTTTTAAAAAAATCTAATAATGGTTTTGGCAAACAAAATCATAATATAAAAGGTTATAACCTCTAAATCATGTGTGACTGCTTCCCATTTACCCATTTATTAAAAAACCTTTGTTGTAAGAACACAGTTTAGCCATTTGCTTAACCTCTATATATTATTTTGTTGCCCTTGCCTTGATATATCTCACTGTGGCTTTATTGTGTTTACTTGTTTTTTAATAAACTTTTTATAAACTTTATAAAGATCTGAGGTTCTGTAAAGCGGCCTGTGTGTGTGTGTGTTATCTAAGAGGTGACCAAAATTCTGACTTGTGAGTAGTGATTTGTACATTCTAAAAGTGTTCAAATGTTATATAGGAACATCTGAACCATATGTGTATAAATACAGGCTTAAATTGTCTAATTTTGTATAATTTATATAATAATTGTAGAATTGTTCAAGTTTTTGTTTAACTGTGAAATTCATGTTGTTACATCTGTTTAATATTCTGATACCTCATCTTATCGCGGCTTGCAGCTACGTTCTATAAAAAGCTTTGTCACTGAACTTCACACAATCATATTGTCTCTCTTAATTTCATCCTCCCAAGAAACAGCCTTGCAGACCTGTTATATGGATACAGGGCAGGTAGCTCAACCTTCCTGGTAATTGAGTTCACAGCTGGTAGCTTTGCCTCAGTAGACCTATCACCCATGAGGAAGCAAAGGCCCAGCAGGTCAGAGTGGCTCATCAATAGCACAGACTTAAATAGATGTCGCAATTACGTGCCTCAGGTCCAACAGGATAATTATTGTCAGGGGATGTGAGCTCTTTAGTGATGGCAGCCCACACTGTTCATTTATCCACACCATCCTGTATCCTCCCCAGTCAGTCATCTAAAGAGCGCTGAGGCAACGTTGCTGCAATGTTCATTTAATGCAGCAGTTTCTCCCACACTTTCTCATTGAGATGTTGCCCATTTCCTCTATGACAGTAATATTTATTGCAGATGTGGGCGGTTAATTATTTTCATGTATAAGCTTGTACAACTACAACTGGCTATCATCGGCAGTTAAAAATCTGGCTATTTTTATTCATTAAAATATTGATAGTTTGCATTACAGGAATTAAGTCCTTCCCAGTATTTATATTTCAATATTGTCACACACTTATATCTAAATCAACATATGGTGCTTTTGATGTATACTTTCTTTTTCCACATTCCCTTGGATTTAAATCCACAACCTTTTGGTCTTAAACTTGTGACAGCATAGCTTTAGAACTGTATAGCTACAGAAGCTAAATCTTCTTCTATCAACATGAAGCAGATGAGGCACTAAATAGTTTTCCTGAGCATGAGCTTTGAGTTTTTTAAAGACCAGATGGTTCATGGGTTTTTTCACAGAGGTCTGACTGACAGGAATGATGATGTGAGGAGATTA
Organism: Ambastaia sidthimunki; assembly: GCA_036877625.1. Taxonomy (NCBI): domain Eukaryota; kingdom Metazoa; phylum Chordata; class Actinopteri; order Cypriniformes; family Botiidae; genus Ambastaia; species Ambastaia sidthimunki. The sequence goes on from JAZGTK010006272.1 coordinate 4,981, forward strand.
CTGGAGAGGATGGAGATGTTGGTGGTAGAGCAGGAGGGCACAACTCACAGATTCGTTCACACACAGATTCAGGAAGCCAGCTAACAGAAAGTGGCTCCATTATAATAACAGTGATGCTTATTATTAGAAGGATTTTCATTAAAGCTTGCTGTATGTATGGATTTAAGCTGCCTGATACTTCTGATAAAATTGGAAACGATGTCACAGTAATCAGAGATTTATATAATTTTACTTAGTTATGTTGTTCATTGTATTGTGCAATTTATATATTATTAAACCAGAATTTATTATATCTTTTAGATGAACACAAATAGACATTTAATCTGCAAGCACAATGATTAGAGATGGAATGTTCTGATGTAGCTTCTATGTAATGGCTTGTTGATGTTTTGTCTGTGGCTTTTAATCATGTTCTCAACAGTGAAATGTAATTGGTCTATTTTCTATCTATTTTCTTTAATGCTACAGAAGCCTCATGTTGATATTTATTTCTGTATTGAAAATGAGATACACAGCAGAAGGCTAGTTGAATTCACAATAGGAGAACTACTGATGTGTTTCATTAGAGTTATCTAACTTAATGGAACTGTTCTTACATAAGATCCTTTCGATTATTATCCTGGGAAACCTACAATTTTAAATATCACTTGCTTAAAGATGCTGTATGGCATTGAGGGGACCGCTACACAAACAGGAAATGTGTCACTTCGTCTTCACCAGTTAACGTCATTTGTTACCCAACTCTGTGGTGTTAATCCCGCTCACCCCCGGTTCCTTCTGTTGCCATGGATATGCCATCCCTATGGCAACTCGGGGCCTTTGTGGATGGTCTCGGGTCCTGACGGCAGAGGATTCATTACACATTCCCTTCGAGTTCCAAGTCAAATCAGTCAAAATGAAAACTTATCTGCCTGCTACAATATTACAGTTAATGGACCCTTGTGAATGTTGCAGAGCATGCGTTCAACAAACGATACAGTGCCACCGTTTGTTTACGATTGTGGACTAAATCAAAGTAATTAAGATGACCTTGTCATTTCAAATTTTCAAACCTTCAATTGATTGTGTATAGTGCTAAAAATCATCTTTAGAGATTGTTTTCTAAAAACACTGAACCAAAAGCATACACATATGATGTCCATGCTAACTATAAATTAGCAGTGAGATGGAATGAAACTTTGTTTCTAAAGAGAAATCTTTATTAGTATACAGACCTTGCAACTAAATGTTGTTTCTAGATGGTCTATGTTGTCACCGGTTACGATGCTCCAAAATACAATGACCATCTTAAAATAGATTATATGACTCTGGTGTTCTGACGTTGTAACTGTGGTGAATATAATTGAACAGACAAGCTAAGCCTTTTTGTGTTGCTAAACCCAGTCTAATTATGCTTTCAATAACTCGTATGCCAAAGTCATAGCCTTCTGCATACCTATTTATAATCTTGCTAATTCACTACATAGCAAACTTGTACTAGATGAAAACAGCCTCATTCATAAGGCAGGCAGCTTCACAGCGTCTGTCAATGACCTCCAATAAAAACTGTTATGCAATTTGTTATTTGTTATTTTTATGATTTTCTTTGTCCCCCTGTGGTGACACTCTGACTCTTGCGTAGGCTGCACTTGAAAACCATCTGTGTGAGATGGGGAACATCAGGTCATTTCAGTCCTTGGGTATGTTGAATAAGCGTGCAATGCTTAACACAGTGTCTTTCAAACAAGCTAAATGAAAACAAAAGTGTTTGCTTATTTACCTGTTCGATTTGCTTAGGAAATGCATGTGTATGTCAGAACTGGCAACTGAGATGACAGATAACAAATGTGCTGGGTCAGGTTATTACTAATATACTTACACCTGATTATAAATTGGTGTAACAAATTATTGCAGGCTTATGCACACAAATAATATTATTCAAACTGAACTCACAGAGTAGTTGTGTGTACAGATGCAAGGCCCTGTAAGCCACGGACTAGAACAAAACAGTGGCTCAGGGCCAGATCAAATAACACAAATATCACAAGGTCCACACAAAACCAAACCAAACATACTTTAATGCAATGATTTGGTCCCCTGTAGGATTTACATCTTCGGTAAACAAAATGTTAATGGCATTGAATGTAAGCCCCTGTGCTGGAGGATGCGGCCTTATGTCTTATGCAAGAGAGGAGAAAATAATTAACAGGTGGACTCTGTTTAATTTATATATGATCATGAACTAAAAATGTGCTTTTTTCATAGGTGTGCTTGTGTGTGTGTGTGTGTGTGTGTGTGAGACGGTGTCTCAGTGCTTGGAATCCCACATGACTCGGAATTCTGCCTTGCCTCTGCTGGAATGACATGCTTAAGTTTGCTAGTCAGCTTCAATCAGACCCAAATTAGTTTGAAGGGGAAGAGCATGAATCCGGCAAGGTAACCAGAGCCGCCTGTTTAAAGATGTATGAAGACTCTTGAGGAGAAAGTATAGTCTCTGTTAACCCATCTCACTAACAGTGAAACTTCCACTCAGCTCCCATGCGACTGCCTCTGTGATCAGCCAGTGTGAATGTGGCTTTTAAACAGGTGTGTGTGAAAGCCAGACTGGGCAGGTGGGGGTTCCACCTGCTGAATGAACGCGATCAGTATTGGGGAGTATCATGGGCTACGGGTGGGCTCTGCCCTGCTCAGCATCGTAGCAGGCTGCATCATCATTGGTGTATCAAGGGACTGCGATGCAGATGCTGTGGGGGGCATCTTCCTGGGGGCAGGGGGACTTGGTGAGTACCATTTCTCATTTAGATTACATATAGGTTTGCAATGGTTAATTCTTAAAGGGACAGTTTCTCTTAGTTTCAGAGTTTCTCTTAAAATAACAAGTTTGTCATTGTTTTATTTAGCCTTGCAATGTTTCAAACCTGCGTGACTTTTTACATTTCTGCAACAATGGCCAAGCTGTTGCAATCCCCAAGCTGGACTGGGGTCTGTCAAGTCATCTGAAGCCAAATGATTGCTTTGTGAAATTATTTTTGAAGTTATTATTTAAGATCTTGCCTTGAAAATCATGTTTGAAAAAGAACAACGTTCTGCTATATTAAAACCTTTTTCTTGTTCTTGTTCCAAAACCCTTTTAAACTTTAAACTCATATGAGTTTCAAATAACAGGAGGGTGATTAAATGATGACAGAATTTTCAATTTTAGGGGAACTATTGTTTTAACATATTAAAGGTCCCCTCAGATCCAAAATATGTGGTTACATCCTTACAACTTATGGTCGCAACAGTCTGTGTAGAACACAGTGCATGCAGTTACTCACCTCACTGGTTATTTAATGATACACCTGTTCATTAATTTAAATGCACCCGAAGCTACTGGCTGTCACGCCATTTGCTGGTATGTTAAAATAATTATGTACCAAAAGGCCAATAGTCACATAAACTATAAAATATATGCAGAAATGAATTGATCCACTTTAAATCTGCAGGTTTTGCAGGCAGTGTTCCATTTGTGGATACTGACTGTTTTCCTGACTATTCCACAGTGCACGGCTATTTTGCATTTCATGCATTTTTAACACGGTGTCTAATCTCTGTTCCATATCAGCATTTCCTCATCATACAACAAAATTGCACACTTATGAGAAGGAGTGTTGAGAAATAGTTGCATGTTTCATATGAGATATAAATATAGATTTACCTTCAGTCATTCAGGTTCTTCCAAAATGGTGTATCCATCATCTGATCCAGGTCTGTAATCTAAGCCACCAGCTCACGATGTTAGTATGTATGTAATCTACACAGGACCCTGCCACAATAGAGCTGCACAACACGCCTTTGATCTATTGTTTGCTGCTGTAGAAAAGTCAGGATTATCTGCACAGGCCCTTACAAAAGGTGTATCAAGCATTATTGTCTTGAGGGCACATGTTCTTCAACCTCCATAGTGGAAAACAGGCTGACCTAGTTCTTTAAGTATGCTGTCTCGTTCCTTCTGTGTTAGAATAAGGTTGGGAGATCTTTGTGAGATATTGCTGGCATGGATGCACACATTGTAAAGCTTGGGCTACTTTATTGATGCGTGAACTGCTCTCCTGCCAAACAGAATGGATTGATTGCAGCTCTCCACTCCAAAGCAGCCACAACAGTGATGGATTTGGGGCGAGTTAGAAGTTTAGGGGACTGGGGGACGAAAATGAAAAGAAAAGCCACAAAGGACAATTGTAGGAGGGGGAAGAAAATGAGGGAACACAAGCAAGCCATGTGACGATGAAGCCCTCAGCATGCAGCAATCATGCCTGCCAGTGGCCCCTCTTAACAGAAATTGGCCAAAACTTAAAGCCAGCGGAGGTGCCTTGTCCATTTCAAATGGGAATTGATTCCCAGCATGAAAAGTAGGTGTGTAATCAAAATCCAGCACAGCCCCTGCCGTCTGTGGTTGTCTTCTCACCAGCCTCAGACCTCTCAAAACAAAAAGATTGCAAATCATAAGAACACAGAGAGAAAGCGATCAAATGCATCCTTCATGAGCCAAGAGGATTTAAAAGATGTTTTCGCTGTGTCCTTGAAAAGACACAGGAAATCAGAGGGGATGGCAAAAATCTAATTCAAGAACAAGAAAGAGTTCATTCTCGGTGTGAATCGGTGCTTGAAAGGAGCAAGCAACAATTCAGTGCTCAGAAGCGGCCTGTTCTATTCTGTATTCCCATTATAAAGCTTAAATTGCTGTTCATTAGTTTGCAATGTAATGCAATATGCATGGGGCACATCTTCAGCTCTTGCTCACAGCTCTAGTTCAGGGAGCCATTGAGCAGAGAGAAAGTGCAGTTTATGATATTGGAGCTGAAAATTTCTCTAATGACAATATGAAGGGGGAAATTGGGTTCACATCTGAGTTGACTGTTTTCCTAACTCTTGCTCTCTGTGTGTGCTTTGCAGGTCTCCTCATTTCAGTCTACCCATTTATAAAAGCATGGTTTAATTTCCATCACATACTGCCCAATATAGGTGAGACACCAATGTAGCATTTTCAGTGTCTGCTGTGGGTAAAATAATAATGACAATTTTAATTACATAACATTTTACATGTCTATCAAGTGTCAGGTTTTCGCAATTGTGCTGATGTTCAGTGTTCATTGTGGGTGTAATTTTGCCTTTCTTTTAATTTATTTTTACTATGATTGGCTATTTTAAATAACTGACACTATATAATGAGCTGTACTGTGGTCAATAGATCTGAACTACTAAGTGCAGTTGACAATTAATTAACACCTCTCAGCCAATCAAAAGCTCACTTAATCACCTGTCACACAGTATTAAACGTGTAGTGTAACATGAGATTTGTTTGTTCTTAAGACCATGTCACACCAATCAGGCTAGTACATACACAACATTTCATTTTCTCAGGTAACTTCAGAGTGCACCCGATGGCTACAAATTCAAATCCAGCCCCAGAACAGCCTGTGGCTACACTAACACGAGAAGGTGAGTGGTTGTTCCACATGGATACACACACACAAACCCATTCAGACACACCCTCTGCCTCTAGCTATAGTCTTACAGTCAGACTGATTTTCTTATAAAAACATTTTAGATTGACAATAGTTTCTCTGGGTAAGTGTATGGGTATTAAATTGGGTATTAACTAAAACTCTAATAACGTTTCTAATAATTAAATTCTAACAATTGTTTTATCTGTTAGTTGTTCTAACTCTGTGAATCAGACAAGTTTGAGCAAAACAGCACAACAGTCTCATGTGTGAAATAAAATATGAAGCCATAAAATGTATCTCTTAAACAATTCTCATTTCTTTTCACAAGAACCTTTCCCTACAACACTTTTCCATACAAAAGCAGTTTAAATAAAATAAGGCTCTGAAGCCACACAATTGCTTTGTTTAAGGAAAGGGCTAAAATTACACAATTATTTACTAATGATCTTCTCCTCCAGTGAGCTGTAAACTCGAGAACCACTTATAAGTTGCTAAGTGAATTAAACTTAATAAAATGAGTTACATTTATAAACAAATAGATATAAACATATATAATATAAACAGCTGGTTCATTGGACCAATCAGGAGTGTACTTTTCAAAATAATTAATATGGCCATTCAACAATGTGGTGTTTCTGGAAACCATCGTTAAAATGAACATTTGCAGACAACAAGTTGTGTGGTTTGAACTAAAAAGGATTTGTAAATGAGCATTAAGCAGTAAGCTTAACCAATGCTCTGAAACATGGCTTTGGTTGAAACCTGACGACACTTATGTTCATTTAATTAGAAAGCTTACGTTCTGCCCTGCTGTGGAAATTACATTAAGAAGTGTCAATCTCTGCTGATCTGACATTGTCAGTTGAATAGCCCAGTGTCCCTCACATAAGTAGTTTATGACTCACCAGTTCCTGCTGCAATATGTACTTTAAACTCTTCTGACAGTCTGTCTCATACTTGATATACACTATTTCCATCTTCCATCCATTTTTTTTGTTTCTTGGGTTAATTTGCAGAGAAAGTACATTCCACAGGTCAGAGATCATATTAAAAATGTTACATGTCATACAAGTGTTTTATGGTACAAATTATATTACCTGCATACAAATTTTACTGAAACATTTAAATCACATCAACATGAATTTAAGAATACCTTCTAAGTATTTGGTATGCTATAATGACAACATTATAGCACTCAAACTGATATGAACTGCTCGATTCCAGGTTTACCTTAAATTTTGCATTCCAGACTTTCTCTAATTTTAGGACCCTGCTGTATATTTAAGTTATTGGACTGTAAGACTTTATGAGGACTCTGAGAATGTGAACATGTGGCTTGGCTGTGAAAGGCAATAAGAAAGTATGATTATGCACTAAATTTTCACTGCCTGTATTATGCCCTCAGTGCACACAACAGTCATGCAGTGAATTATGTAAACAGGCCACAGAGAGAGTGTGTTGAGTGAATAAACAGCACAATTGTTCTGTCTCTTGCTTATTCTCTCTTAGGGACTCAAAGCCAGCTGAATGTAGAGCGTTCGAAGAGCCGGATGGGGACATTTGTGGAGACAGTCCCTGCAGCAGCTGAGGGCTCACAGGATGATGGGTGGGACATTCGTTCACAGCCTAAAAATCCAAAACAGCACTCATGTTTAACATATGAGATTGAATAGGCAAGATATGTTGAAACACTAGAATAATTGGATTCATCCTTCCTATTTTTGAACTGTGCCAACCATTTTGTTGTTATATTCATAATTTTTAATAAACTGTGAGGTATACGAGACACAAACTAAACTCACATATACCTGAAACACACACACTACCGTCATTACATCTGTGACACAATGAATTTTCTCTCTTAGTATGGCAGTCTCTCTAGGGCCCGAGAGTCATTTGATTCCTCTTGCAGGCAGCAGTGCCAAACAGCCCACGTCTTTGTGGTTTGCTGGAGCTGTGGAAAGATTGGGATTTCCACTTGCCTCAAGAAAGGTTTTATGTTCCCCTAATGAGGTTACATTTCATTCCATGCCAGAAGCTTGAATCACTTGCAGGGCATTATTTTAATTGTCCCTGTCTGTGACATAATATGTTCATATAAAAACCACTACAGCTTAGCAAGGTTGTCTGGATTTTTTTGTGACCTCACTATCTGAATGACAAAGAGTTTGCTTTGGCTTATAAAGCATCTTAATATGATCACGTCTTTTTCTCGCCTCCCTTAAAAACTGAAAAAAAAAAAGGTGTTGACCGCTTCCCATTATGAGCTTATTGGTCTCAAACCAACAAAGAAGTTGCTGTGGATGTGGTTGTCATGGTGACTTACACCGCTGCCTTCATTCATAATGGCATTTATGTTGCCAGAGGACCAGAAATGGCACCTGCCTATTTAACTTAGACTGTGAAACAAATAAGCATATAATTATACTCACATACTTACACTTCTTATATTATACTTATTACTTTTCCTAGGCCTTCTACAGATGTTCCGGATATCTTGGGCAGACGAAAGTTCAAGTCTCCATCCTCTGATCAAGACCCTTTATAATGGTTGGATCCGACATCATGTCATTAAAAAGCAAACAGTATTCATTTCACAATAAGCAAGACTGATCTCTGCTTACAGTTTGTTTAGTATCTGATTTCACTTTCCAATCAGACAAGGTGTCAGCTGTAACATTAAAACAATGCTTGATGAAAGTAAAGAACTGAACTTAAAAATGTATTTTAAATTGTATTATTTAAATTAACTTGCTATATCACATTTTAAATCAACTTAATATTAATAACTAAATCATCATAACTGCATTAGGTTATACCAACAAAAGTCATTTTAGGGGGTAAACCAAGTAACAATATGTTTTTATGTTAATTGCATGTAATCTCTTTTACAGTGTTTGTTTCAGTGTTCTTGTTTTAGTTTGTATTTGTTGTCTTTTATTTGGTTTTAAAATTATTTTCTAAATAGCTTAATAATATTCCTAAAATGCCTTTGTATTTGAGACCTAGTAATTATAACTGTAAATATTACATAAAAACCTTAATTGGAACTTTTATAATGTCATGACAACACGCAAAATAAACGTTATATTTGTCCTGATCTGCAGGCTGGCATGCTTACTATAACTACTCTTGGCTTTTTGCAGCTCCATCTAGAAATGACTCAGATTGTCACGTAAGAACACGCAGCGTTCACAGCAGACAATGACTGTACATCCAACGCAGACCATTGGTGACACAATAAGGCTGAATATGCAGTCTGCAGCCTGCACAGTGACACAGAGAGATGCTGTCTTTCGTTGCTAAGATCTCCGACATGCACTAACGATGGAATTATGCACCATTGTACTGATCGTCTCACATGACAGCGCCAGAGAAAAATTCCAGGCGACCAATAAGGAACAGTAATTATGATTTGAGGAAATCTAAAGCTTATTCAGACAATAACGGAAAGTCATTCACCAAACCTTATATAGTTAACAACAATGAATTAGGATGTAAAATGTTAACAGTGGTCGTACATTAGTCATGTTAGTGAAATGTAATATCTTGACCTAAAGTAAATGATCTAAATGAATGATCTAAAGTTCATTAACATGATTTATATTACACTCATTTAAATTTAGATTTTAGCTGTATATTGGCTTTTGGTATATCCATTTAAAGGGGAAGTTTGGCCCACTGTCAGAAAGTGAGGTTCAGCACTGGGAGCTGTCCACACACCACACAGCAATTATGATGAGAGTCCCTCCTCCCCACACACTCATTGAACACATTAAGAGACAGCCATACCCACCCAGTTCATTCACTCTGCGTTAAAATGGTGCTTCAACACTTCTCTATAAGATCCAGGCGCAACCTGTTACAGCGAACGCGAAAGACATCGGTGCGCCACGCCCACTTACATAGTATTACTCCGCCTAATGCGTCTTACTATCTTTTTGTTCTGTTTTTATTGGCCCTATAAAAGTAGACGCTAGAAAAATCTTGTTTCCAGAACCCGTGACTCGAACACAACGCGCGTACCACGACTAACGGCGTGTATTGAGAGGAGGGAGTGTTGATCCAGTGATGAGTCCGATGAGCCCGTGTTAAAGACGCCGTATCTCATTGCATAGCGTTTAATAAGACAGTGTGTTGGGCTTAACGGAGGCGACGCGTTTCAAATGAAACGGGAGACCGTCATCAAGCCTGTATAATATTTCCTCTGGAAATCGACATAGCGGTAAGACCTATCCTTTCTTAAGACGACACGTTAATTGTTGTTAATCACTGCTTGTCTCCCACATTTATTGTCAGGCAGACTGACATTAACTACAGCTTTAAAACATGTATGATCGTTGTACCTAAATTTAAGCGTCTCGTGTAAGATCCGGCAGAGGTAGACACAGTCTTTAAAGGGCTCTTATTAAATTTAAACATAATATTTTTGCAGACAGATGCATTTGAAGCAAAAACGACTGACGAGCGTTGTAAGTTTCTATGGTGCTACTTCTCTGTAAAAATGTGACCTTGGTCACTACAGGCTGAAACGAAAAGATTCAATGCAGTTAGCATGTAAGGGCAAATGGTTGAAAACTGTGTGTGAGAAAGCATCTTTTTCCTGAGTGTCATGCCTGCAATTTTTGTCTTTCCCATACATTACTTTTTTGATATAGTTTCTTTTTGTACAGGTAGCCTTACTGTTGAGTTTGAAGCAAGCACTCATGAAGATGAGATGCCTGTTGTCTTCAGTTTGCTGATATTGACACATCAGCTGTGAAAAGAGCTGTGACTGTGACCCTCGTCGATATGGTTTGCAGTGAACAGAGTTCAGGCACATCGGTGCCCAAAAAGGACACCCAGAGTCGCAAGAAGAGGAAATCCCGTCCTCAGGGTCTGCCCTCTCCAGCCCTCTGCTGTGCATGTGGATTGTGCATTATGTTGGCAGGAATCAACATCACCTTAGTGGGAGCCTTCGCCTTTAGCACGCTGGTGCCCTCCAGCAATCCACCGATTATCATTGGACCTGTACTCCTGCTGGTGGCTTTCTCCTTCTTCGGGGCTTGTTGCATCTGCAGTCGTTTGCCTCCTCCTCAAAGTTCTCGCCGATCCAAAGGAGGTGGTGGTTTGGGATTCATGGGACGAGGAGGAGGGGGGTTGGCCGGAGGTGCAGCATTTGAGATCGAGACAAGCGAGCACACCATGCAGGACACCACAGCTGTGCAGCTCAGTCCCACCAACTCCCCCTGCTCCTCTCATGCCTCCAGCCCAGAGAGAGAAGCTCCGGCCACTGCCACCAACGCAACCGTTCCTGCCCCAGAGTACGTTCCTCCTAGATCCTGCAAGCTCTTTACTATGGAGACCAATGGACCCAACTCAACCTTGGCAGCTTTTTCTGCTTCTACAGGAGGTGGAGGGGCAGTCCGGCTCACTTTACCCTCAGAATGCACCGCCACTTAAGGTGGCCAGTTTAAATTGCTCTCTGGAGGAGAGCTGGTATTACATTATGTAAATATGTTTTTAGATGGAAAGAATTCTTTTGATTATCACAGCTTGCCATGAGGTGCAATAACATGGACATCAATTGAACGGGCTGGTCTCAGGCTTCTGTGAAGGCCATGGCATGTGAATATCTTAAGAAATTGACCGTGCTACGTGAGAAGCGTTGTCTTGTGCTCCCGCACCCAAAGAGAGACAGATTTAAAGGGGGATTACTGTGGCATGCTCCACATATTCATACTGTGGCACTGTTACTCAGAGCATTCACAGTTACTGCGCTCCAAAGAGACAGAATCAGCTGTTGTGTAAAAATGGCTTTGGAGACGAGCCGAAACAGTAGCTCAGCAGAGCGAACCATTACATTGAGCATTATTGTGTGTCTGTGCACAGTCCAGAAACATTCAATATTGGCTACACATAACGTTAGCTTTGAAAACCAATTAAACAATGAACTGCACAGCCATGTTAGAGGTACTGTGTGTTTTTTTCGAATTATCATCATTTTAAAATGTTCAATGCTATTTTCAATTCATTTCAGTACATTCAGTTGTAAACCGTCTGTTTTTTAAAGAATTTCCATGGCCAAGTGGATTTTGTCTTTTTTGAATGCTCAAATAAGCCGTGACACTGTGTAAAAGCTCTGCCAATTTTTATATTTTTTCACATGGCTATTGAACATGAGGTGGCAAAAGCAGTGTTATACTTGTTTCAGTTTAAATCAAATGCAGAATAAAAACAACTACATTTCCACATGAAAATAACAAAATTAATTATATATGACTTGCCTCACACTGTGGGGTGAAAACAGCCATTTTTCAACATGTACACAAGCATATCAGTGCATCAGAATTTTTTGGGCTGTAATTTTAAATATAGTTGTATTTTTATTGTTGAGAGTTGAGACATGAATGAATTAACAGCCCATCTATCTTTAAAGAAACTAGTTACAAGCCTTCAGTCTTTACACAGTTTTTTTCTAATGCTGCCAAGTAAACTTATATTACCATCTTTCTTACTTATAATTGCCAAAGTTTCCCTCATTTCTCTGTTCTGCTGTCCTTCAAGCATTCTGCATGTCTTATGGTGATATTATGGTAACAGAGTATTGTACGATATACAACAGCTATGTACCATTCTTCCTCAACCTCTTTTTTTCTTTCTACCTTACTCTTTCCTCCTGGTTTTGCCCTTTTGAAAGCAAGTGCCAGTATTGTTCTCAAACATGCCCTCCATCTCTGACTTATGCTGATGATTCAAGACAAACAGTGAAACAATTTTCCTTATGTTGATTCTATCAGAGAGGTCAGCTAACAGCAGCAGCCTTTGGCACTGACAGAAATGCAAGCACACTCATATAAAGGACATCATTCAAATTACCTCAGATCATTGCAACAATTAATGTGATCAATCTATTCTTGTAAAAGCAACAGAGATTTCAGATTACAATTTAAGAAAAATGATTATTTCCAACATTTTACAAACTTGTAAAGTATTTTGAAACTTGAAAACATTTCAAATCTGTTATAATTTTCAAAAATTAAACACTAGCAGAAAGGGCTTGATATTTGAATCTGAATTTTAATGAGAGAATTCTGTATTTTGTGTTTTTTCCTCTCAGTGTTATTCTATCACTGTATTTACACTCTTAATATGTACTGTTATCTGTGTAATGTAATGCAGTATATTTATTATGTCAAATGGCCAAATATGTTGGTATATGATTAATACTGAACAAAGGGCAACATGAACTGCATGCTTACAAACAGTCCACCATTGCCATGAAAAAAAAACTAAAACATTTAATTGTTTGTTACCCATTCAAAAGAAACATTAACAGCAAAACTTCTTCACAGTATTAAAAGTTTCATGTATGAAGTATGAAAATGGACAAAAGACTGGAAATATGTTTATGTTATTTTACAGACTCTGTGGACAAATAATATCCAGCTGTTTGTACACTGCTGTTTGGCATCTACACATCTGCTCTAATAGAGAGGAATGAATTGAATGCTGCCTTAAGGACTGTGATCTCAGGATCAGACCAGTGAGGGCTACACAAATGTCCAATAAGAACATGTGGTCATGTGGTATTATTATATTTATAGAGATCTTGTACTGTTTATTTTTTCTGTCATGAGTGTTCTTACAAAAGTATCTATGTGATATTTAAATGGAAAGAGATGCAATGAGATTTAAGTTGATTAGGTTTGATAAAAACATTTGAATTGTTATGATTATTATTATGATAAAAAGCCATGTTAAGTAAAATGATATATGGATGGTGGCTTGGACTGAAACAACATGGTTACAGAATTAAATTGTGTTTTTTGTAAACATTATAATTATATATATACTCCCATAGTTTAATTAGAATTGTGTCCTGTGTTTTGACTGTATTATTTACATTTTCTAAAAAATCTCTAAGTAAACACAGTCAAGATTAATCTGAATATACATTAAAAGCAAATTTGTAAAGGCTGATCCTCATAGTGATAAATTATAAACTGTGCAATTTGGTGTAGATCAGTTAAAGTCCTTTAAAGGAAGTCTGTGCACTCAGTGGCCATCTTTGCAACGCCTCCAGGCAGCTATGAGGGAGGACAGATATCTCCAAAATCGCTGACTACAGTCACAATAAAATACTATATTTCAGACCAACTATTAAACCAGACATGAACTGTATCATAAATTATTCTTCTTAAGCTGAATTTGTGCTATAAAATCAAAAAGTACCTGATTTTGTAGATCACTTCAGGTACTGTGTATGCACAAGTGCTGTCAAGTCCCTCACAACATTCTGTAAAGAGCTCCTCTAAGCACTGCCGTTTCCCCCATTCATAGGAATAAAACTGTGGTATCCTGTTAATTCTATAATCTTTGGATTAGTGGCTGAAACACCAGGTCTGGAAGGAATGATCACATTTGGAAGGGAGAGGTCATTTAGAAGTCTGTTTGTCAAAGGTAGAATAATACATCTGATAGCTAACAGTGGTCCCAGGTGGTCCCAGGCTTTGAAATGTAAGCATTATAACATTGTGTAAATACAATATAATAGGGATCTCTGCTCTGTCTCTCTTTTGACAAGGAGCCATAATACTGATATATACATGCTATAGTGATTTGAATAGTGTGTTCAATAGAAATACTTTCATAGACACCTGTCAAGAAAAAGCTAATGGTGTGTTATATATTCCCTTACAGAAAGAGGTGTGCTATATACAAAATAGGAAATGATACTTTCATTCTACTTACTGTGTATTTCTCATAAATATGCTTTAAGTACTTCTCAGAAAAGCATTGTTTCTACTGTTTCTACTGTTTCACTATTACAAAGAACATTTTTATAAACTTAAAAGTGAGCCAGCTTACTCCCAAGTAGTGGGTTAATAAAAGCATACTTAATAAAATAAACCTTCAGTTTATTCACCTCTTTTTTGTAAGGGCTGGGATACAGTTTCAATACACTCTCTAGTAACAACTAGAAGTTTTTTAAAAATTCTAAATTTTGTGACATTCAAAACAAACAGAGATCTTATAACATGAGGAAAAAATTTAGAAAGCAGGTTTCATCAAAGACCCATAACATACTGTAGATTTAAAAGTCAGTGTTACATATATGCCCATTAAATACCTCAAACAATCTGCGACCATATTAAAACTTTTAATGTAATTTAAACCTGAAAATGAACAAACATTCTAAATTTTAAACAAATAAATTCTAATTAAAATTACATCAAATGAAAAATAAATATTTGGGCTGTATTCTGTAGTAGAAATGTTTAACAGCACCCCCATCTGGCTTAATGAAACTACAGGTCTACAGTGTAATTAATAGCAACAGTCATTTAGTTTTTATATTTATTGTATTCAGCTTAATATAATTAATACGCTGCTGGAAACTGCAGTAATACACTATAGATTGTTTCTGTGAATGCATTAGTTCTATTGCTTTTGGTTCAACCTCTCAATCACTTTGTGTTTTTATAGTAGTGACACCTTTTTGTCACAAGATGGCAGTGGACACACATTTATTGTACCTTCACCTACAATTACATAACGTTCAGTGACTGGTTTCTTTCAGTTTAGGCCAGTTTTCATTCTCAGTAGTCTTTAAGATTGAATTTATTATTAGAGTTAAATGCCATATTAAACCACATTCATTCTTATGGAATTTTATATGACAACTTTTTATTGACAAATTCAAATACCAAAATAATTAGCTTACAAATACAAAAAAGAGACAAAAAGAACCATAAATAAAAATTACTGTAGATAAATAACTCATTTATCTATGTTATGTTTTAACTGAATTTGACTGTTGTAATTGTAAAATTGATATCCCTATACTTATATATCCCTATTCCCAAGTATATCTATGTATTTTTTATATTTATAGCAGCTCTACACACGCTGGGAAAAAACATGAAGAGATCCTTTAACTCCTTTTCCATATTACGCATTTAGATTAAAAACAATTCTATGAGTAAACCCACATATCTTTATATCACACATACCAGGGCAGTACTTTAAATACTAGAAAGGTCATTCAGATTAAATTAAAGATTAATCTTTTATCTGTTTTACCTGACACATTGTTTTACCTTATTATGTAATAAACTGTTCACTGTTCCTAATGTCAAATGATCTCATCAAAAAACAAATATTTGTTTTCTTATGGTGCATGTATAAGAGTTAATTTGGCAATACACTGCAGCTGAATGGATTTGATTCTTGTGTTTATCTGTGACACTTCAAAGAGGAGATTGTTCTTCTTTTGGCTGTGCTCTCTGAAGCCAGGCTAAGTTTCAGAGTCACCCAAAGTCAGTTTAATATGCTGGGAAATTTAAAGCTCCTGTGACTTTTTGGAATCTTTGAAATATTTAATCGACATCCTGTTTCAAGGTTTTGTGGTCTATATTCCCTTAGTAATTATTATAAACAGAGCAGTACACCCAGCATGAGCTCTGATTAGAATGTGTTCATGTGTTAGAATGTGACCTTGATGTTTCCAACATGCTGATGTTGTTTTATAGTGCTACAAATAACAAGCATAAATATAATTAGTCACATGCCTGTCAAACACAACTTTCACAAAGTTATTATACTTGTTATCATATATAT
>JAZGTK010006273.1:0-21048 GCA_036877625.1 Ambastaia sidthimunki
GCATTTTGGGTGTTTAATTTGAAAAACAAAAAAGTTCAGTTTTGGTATTTACAATGCAATGCAAAAACTTTAAACCTCAATATCTCAAAACTGGTCAAAACGCCGATAATTCTAAGGTAGCGATCAGCTGATTAATTTTTGAAAATCAGTTGGGAAAACATAAGTAAAAGCACTGCTTATAATACAACTGCTTATCATTTTGACCAGTATACACATTTAAGCATTTGCATGTGATGATACATACCAAGTTTCGTAACAATTCACTAAAGATTTGCGAAGATACAGTCCCTTTTGCACACTCGCTTTTGAAATTGTTTGTCTCTAGATGCTACAAACAACATTTCGTAGAAATTGGACCAATTTACGAAAAAGTATGTGTAAAATGATAATTTTTTTTATAAATTTCAATAATTCAGAAAGTGGAATATGGCAATATTAATAATTCAGGAAGTGGAATATGGAATATTTGATATCGTAGGATTGGACATGCAATTTCATTATATCTTTTGACCACTAGGGGGCACTGACCTAATACTTTACAGGTCCTCTCATAACATAGCCTTGATGAACCATACCAAGTTTCATAATGATGTTTATGCATTGGTAAAATACAGCATATTACAACAAGTCAAAATGGCTGACACCCTGTTTCTGTGCCAGTAAGTGTTGCTGTGCCAAAACCCTCAGGTCATTGTACCTTCAGGTCATGCCTGTTATGACATATACCAAGTTTTGTGTCAATACACCAAATTGTTGTGAAGATACAGTGTCAAATCCATTACTGCATGCTCTTTGTCAAATTCATTGATGCACTGTATGAGAATGGATTGGCCAATCAAAAAACTTTTTGTCAGGACTGTGAGTAGATGGTTTATACCAAATTTTGTGAAAATCGGACAAATGCCCTAGGAAAGGTTTAAAAAAGTAGTTTTTTAAAAAAAATTCAAAATAGCGAAAAATTTTACATGACAGAAAATGACGGCATAGGGTGCGTTTGAATCGTCATGGGCCAAGAGTTTGTTTCCAGGTCTTTTTTGTAGGATCCTAAAACTGGTTCCATTTACCTTACGCAAAATATGATTTGGTGTGACATGTTTTTGACAGATTACAGAAATTACAGAGGGAAAAAAAGATAAGTTGCGGGGGCTGCAGTCTGTTCATCATTAGATGTTTAATGCATGCATTTTTGCGGCAGGTTGGACCCCCATCAGTTGTTTTGCAAAGCACCTTGGGTGTTCCCTAAATTCAGCCCATGGAAAGACATTATAAAGACATGTGGAGATAAATAGCACGACAGAGTGCAAATCTCGAAGCAATTCAGCAGCAAAAACATCTCCAGGGCTATCAGCAGCCATTAGTAGAATGTTCTGGTGAATTAGAATAGAGATTACGGCAACGCCAGACTCCTCTGTCACTGTCACGCACCTGGTGACAAAACAATTTGCGTTACCTGCTTAAGCACGGCAGACATTTGCACTTTCCTTCCAGGTACAGTAATCAAGAAGGTGACGGCATGCAATTAATGAGGTCCATCTGCAGCAGGGCCTGTACATAATTAATGAGCTCATTATCTGCAAGTTTGACTTAAGGCCCCTTCACTAGAAATATATGCAGACTATACACTATAGGAATGCAGTCAAAACATAACATCTATGTGGTTGTAATCAAATACACAGTCAAATACTTTAACGGCTGCTAAAATTACACGTGATTTAATGAAACTTAATAGTAAAAAAATGTTTATATCTAAACTGTGAAAATACCAATTTTATCATAGCATTTATTAGTAGTCTTTGCTTATAATGCTTTTAGGACAATGCAATAACAGGATTAGAATAAATAACTATTTTTTTTATTATTGCCCCATAAAAATACAAAATTGATAATGAAAACCAGGCCACTTGCAGAACTGTTATTGTGGATCTTTTTAATAGTTAAGATGTTTGGAAGATAATTATATTAATTATAAATTGCAATATAATATCAGAACAGTAAAAGATGCTTTACTGTCAGAACAGATTTCCCTTATTAAATGTGTAGTTGACAAGTTACTTTAAAAGCTTTTATTCAGTTTTGAAACTTTAGGTAACAATGTGTGCAGATTAAAATGATGTTTTTAGATGCTGTTACTAGTCACCATTTTAATCTTAGTTTAGTTTTGCAGTTAAATAAAATTGCGCTATGGTGTGACACATAAATTTGGGTTAAACAATATTATATTTATATTATAGATATATAACCGTGCTTGACACTTCATAGACAACAAAATTGCATAACACCAATACATCTTCATATGCATTATAAATCAGATCTAATACTAAATGTCAGTTTCCTATAGATTTTAAACTAAACAACATTTAAAACATTAAACAGATGTCACTTTTTAAAACAATGTAATATGCATTTCTAAAGATCAATACCTGTATTGACCACAGGCATTCATACATGCTACTAAAATTACAATTTTAGAAACATAGCAAAATTACAAAATACAATTTTGAAGTTTTAAAGCATGCTGTACCTGTAAATGTTTTCTAGCTGCTCTCCACCCCCACTTTCTGCTAATGAAGGCCTCATGGCCTCTTGTTATTAAAATCATGCCTCTTACTGCCATATTAATTGGGTCCATAATAAGCAATGTGCCAGATTCATTATTTAATTGTAAGGGAACATTTGGAATACAGTTTCTGAAATCTATTTTTAATGAAAACTACTACATCCTGACCTAATCATATCAAGCATATTCTATCTAATTAAGGATGCAAAAAATCATTAGAGTTGCAAAATATTAGTTTCAGCTTTGTCTGGCTACTCCCTCCCCTCCAACATATATTTTTTCTACTGTGTTGATAAATAGTTAATAAGGGAAAAATGACAATAATTTGAATGTAGGCAAATTAGTTTGATAGGGATATGTCTTTGCTGAGTTGGAAAAGTGACCCTTTTTGCATAGAGATATTGCCATAATAATTATGATATAATGGCCTAGCCCGTCTTATTTAAATGAAAAATTGTCTCCCTGAATAATGTAAAAACTCTGAAATGCAATAACCCTAAATTTTAATCATGCTGGCAAATGTGTTTAATGTGTTAGCATTTTATCAGTTCAATAACCGCAAATTAGGGTCAATATGAGAGAGGAGGTTATGACTGCAGTTTTTGGGATAGGGACCGCTGTAATCCAACACTAAGAAGATTCTGAGAGAGTGTGAATGCATTTTTCTTTACAAACTAAACAACTGCATCCAATCAGTAACTTATTGTTTTACTTTTTTTTTTTACTATTTATTATTTTTTTAAGATTAAGAATTAAAAGAATTAAAAAGATTGAAAAGAATAAGTCATTCAAATGTGTAAGGTTTGAAGAAAATCACATAATGCCTTTGTAATAACTTGACAGCCAATAACATCTTTTAATCAAGTACAGAGTTGCCACCCAAGTTGTGAGTCCATTATGTGTGTATGTGTGGGTGGGTTTGAATATGTGATTTACGAGGACACAAATGTGTATAATGATGTGTATAACAACGTGGTTTATGGGGACACTTCCTGTGGCCTCATAAACTAAATTGTTTAAAAAACATACTAAATGGTACATGTTTGTTACTTAAAAATGCCAACAGTTCTCTGTGAGGGTTAGGTTTAGGGGTAGGGCTAGGGAATAGAATATACAGTTTGTACAGTGTAAAAACCATTACATCTATGGAGAGTCCTCATAAACCACATATGCCAACGTGTGTGTAAGGGAGAGAGTGCAGCAGAATGTATGTGCATGTCTGTTAATTGAGTGGTCTATTTTCTATAAATACTGCTGTTAATTCCATGGATTACCAAAAATATCTGTTTATGTTAAATATAATGCATATTAGAAAGCTTAGTAAACAGTTAAGTCAACATGACAGTTCATGTCCATCACAGAGGCTTCCTTACCCATAAACGCTAAAAGGCATCCTATAAGCCAGCTGACATTATTATTATTATTATTATTTGTTCTGTGATATACAAAATAAGAAAATGGGCAGAATGCCCATTCTTTTCACTTAATACATCATTCTTTTGGCTGTTCTTTTAAATACAATAAAATCAGGTCATCCTTTATACTGTCAAGCTCCAAAATGAATTGAAAGCTTCATGCAGTAAATGATCAATAAAATGCAGTTCATTATACAACCTTTTTTTATTTTACACAGACATATACGTTTATGTGAGGAACAGACCAAATATTTGGTCAAAATCATTTCCACCATTGGAACACTTAATCTCATTTGTGGTCATATATTTTTAAAGGATGTCACAATTGGTGCAATGCATAATAAGGCACCCTTTACAAAACACATTAATACAACACATAGGAGTACTATATAAGTACTATTGTGAAAATGTTACAGTATGCTTTAGGCATCTTTTTGAAACTCAGCGGTGTAAATCACAATGCAGTTTTGTTGTAGCTATAGAAGCTCCTTTTTTTGGTTTCATTGAAGAAAATATAAAGTGTCAAAATGACAAAGTTGAGTAAATGAAGACAAAAGTTTAATTTTAGACTGTTGTTTGCAAAGTTGCAGAAGAGAAGTTTTAATGCCAGCATGTCACATCCTGGTCATTTTGCTGCCAGGGCTATTAACATCTGACAAAGGCCCCATCTGACCTTTCCAATGCACTGAAATGTGTTTCGGCTCAGCAGAAAATCAGGCCCAACCTGTCAATGTCAACCAGAAATGACTTTAGTAACTGAGAAGGTTTGACACTTTTGTTAACTAATTTCAATATTTTCTTCAAAATTTGGAGTAAACAGATATCCTGTATATCTAAAGTCCCCTATCTATCAGAGAGATGCTGCTACAATGAACTTGGGCAATTAAAGGAACTGTAGGGAATGCTGGATTCTAAAATCATAAGGGTGTGTAGGTGGTTTGTTTGCTTGTGCTTTTGGGAAAAGTTAGTCTCTTCAGATAATGCTTAAATCCTAACATTCTTCAGAGGCATCTTCAAAATGCAGTACAAGAATGCACATGGGTCTCTGTCTTGTGAGGTAATCTTGAGTCATGTGACCACAACCCAACAGTTATTGATTGCATCACCTCCGATGACTCTTGTTCTCAGTGCATGAATCAACAGAAAACATACAACTTGGCTTCTCTTCAAAACTGTTTGACCCTTCGCCATGTGAAGATTTTCTTCTCGCTCACAGGGTAATGAGCGCTCCAGAAAGTGCTACTATTTACCACACCAAGAATAAAGAAGAAATGCAGATCTTTTTGGAATGAAACCTGTGATATCTGCATCATCATGGCAACAAGTTGGCAGGAATGACATGACACAGAATATTTTTTTTATGTTTGTTTTTTCCATTATTGTGATTTCATATAAACACCATTTGGCGGGGAAAAAAAACATAAATCATTGCTTTACACTTTAGCTGATCACTTGTCTAAGTGGGTGGTTCTTGGCTAGATTAGTGTGGGCTGTAACATGGGCCACTCCTTTTGCTGACATTTAAAAGTCTGACTGTTCAGACTAGCTCACATCCAACAATTATCCTTTTTTTAGAGGGTGAAATATCTTTCATATTGATCATGGAAATCTACATTCACATTAATCAGATAAGACATTTAATTCTCTATAGAAACAACAACAAAAAATTAACACAAAGATGGTTTAAATGTGTGTGTCTCTTTAATTCTATTGTGCCATCATTCTCCTCTTATTTCAAAATAATATGTTTTCTAGTGATCCTACATCAAATGTTGTGTTATTTAGTAAATAGAAAGATAAAATGCAAAAATGCCTTTTTCTGCTTTGCAGGCAGTGAATCAGGGCTGGGGAAAATGTAATTAAAAACGGATAACAGTTCATCCTATCTACACGCGTAGCCTTGGGCGTTATTTTAGAAATAGGTCAGGCACTGTGTCAGTGCTTCTCTGCATACAGTGAACAGAAGCAGATAACCCATAAAAATTAGCAGGCCTACTCACATTCAGACTGCTGGCCTACATTCACACAGCAAGGCCCCTGTTCAGCTTAAACCCGCGGCAACCCTGCATACTGGCATCAGACAATCACCCACTTCTGAGACTGACACTTAATGTCACCCATCTAGTGTGAATATATAAACCCAACCATTGAGAAATAAAAATCAGGCCATTACATTTCTTTGTCTTTGTTGTATTTCCAGACCTTAAAGCTACAGCATGTGAGATTATAGACCTAAATATTCAAAATGAGGATGGTACATGAAATAGGATCAAGGAAGGGGTAACTGCATATATTTGGCACATCTTGGCCTAAATGTAGTATTATGATCAAATGCTTTCATTTTGTGTTAATTATTATAAAGCTATAAACATATACAGTAGCACAATTCTGGTATATGTTTCGGGTTATGTATATGTTTCCGGTCATGTTTAAGAATACCTCCACCGTCTAAATCTCATCCACAATTTAAGTATATTTTTACATTTTTATTTAAAGTCAATCATGCATATAAACAAACTTTGTAACTTTGGTTATTGTAGGTTATCTTTCTGTCATATCTTGCAACTCCAATTTGTGTACACTAACTGGATGGGATAAATGCAGAAAATTAATTCCAAGTATGGGTCATCATAATTGGCCAGCACGTCCCTTTACTTCACTGTCAGTCGGTCTGTTTGTCTCTCTGTTGGTCTATTATTCAGGCATCTTACAAATGCTCCCATACTCATTTTAATTTGTAAAGTGACTTTTTTTCTAGCTACAGTGCAAAAGTGTCCATGTTGTTTTAAGTGACTTACCCCCAGGATACATCCACTGTGACCCAGAGGGTCCAGCACTGTCCACACAGATGCAGCCATGATAAACTTTGACAAGAAGGAGGGTGGTAAACCAAACGCTAGCTGACAGTCTCATCTGATCAGGAGCAGAAGTAGGAGAGCTCCATTCAAGGTCAAGGGGCCCTGCAGCACCAGCACAAGCTCCTCCAGGGCAGACAGCAGCGAGCCCAAATAAACCAGATCCACTGTGTGTGCTTCCAGCCCAAATCTGCCCCCAACAGACACATTATGGCACAATAATTTCCTTCAAAAGCAGGATAATCAAATCACAGCAGAAATTTTTAGATTATATATGTATAAAACTTTCCAGGACATTATGCTCTAAATTATGTCAACAGATCAACCCACCAAACACAACTCACTGGAACTTTTACAGCAGGACCTGTGCTGCTAATGAAGTTTTTCCACATGTTTGCGGTGCAATAAAATCCATCAAACACATGTTGTTGTGTACACGGGTGGAACTCATTTGGCACGGTGAGGTTGTGTTAATGTTGTCGAGTGTGTGTGTTTGTGTAGGAGTAGAAGGGGGTGGTATTTTTGAGAATGCTGGAGGTAATGAAATGTGTGTGGGATAGAATGAGAGAGAGAGACACTAATGACTGTGGGACATGCATGTGTGTGTGCTGTCAGTTTGCAGCTGATCTCTGACCACTGCTGTGGTCACCAGCCCTGTATAGAGAAATGCTTGCAGCGGATAAACAGACAGACATGTGGAACATGTCTCTGTGTTTTTCACTAATTTCTCTTCTTCTACAGTTCTCTCATTCTCTGTCAGTCTGTTTCTGTGATTTTATGACGAGACTTTTGGCAATAATAATATTTGGCAAAAAATAACGTTTGGCAATGGCTGCAGCTGTGTAAGAATGTTTACCGAATGACTTCTGGATGATAAATTAAATCAACACAAAATGTAACATCGCACAGGGTTTATGATGAAACCATTTACACGACTAGCGAATAAATTCTTTCCAAATAATGTATGCTTATAAGTCTGTACGACTGTGTGTCGAAATCAGTGACATTCCATCGATGACAGGCTGTCAAAGTTTAGATGAGCCCTGTAAAAGTGTGTGTTTGCATGCACATAAATGCACTTAAACCAGAGCATGCATCACATGCATATATTTGTGCCTGTGTTTGCTGTGAATTATTGTAAGCAGATATTTGTAAAGCATATATTTCTGCATGCTTTTGTGCATCTGGAAAACTTAATTAGCTTTAAGGCTAAACTGTATGTGCTGAGGGTCATGCGCGTGTATCACCTGTTGATGTGTTTGCTCTGCAGGTACAGCCACTGATTGCCGTAATGCAGATGTGGGAACCATATGATGAAGAACAGCAGGAGGTTCAGGGTGATCTGGAACATTCGTGGAGCCAGGACAGGTTGAGAAGTGACGGGAGGAGGTGGAGGCCAGATGTATAATCTCGGCCGCCCCACAGCATACTGTATCTGAAGAGTACTGACTGGGCTGCTGAGATCTGTGAAGGGCACAGTCCCTGCACAGGCCCTGCTGTATACTTTGAAATGTAAATGTGTTACATTACTTTTTCTAATTAATATTAGCTGGAAAATGTAGTGAAGAATGATTATGGGCTGTTTTTATGGCCCCACGTTAGAGATTATACATTTTTAAGACAATTATAAATATGGATTAAAAAACATGACAAATAACAAAAATGTAAAAAATCAATTAACAACAACATGTATAAGGTTAGGATTAAGGTTTGGTAGACAATCACAGCTGGCTCAGACATGAAGAATAACATCTACAACATGAAAACATCATAAGCTGTAGCACATGTTATACGGCACTTAAACTCCTTTCAGGACATCCACAACATCCTTAACAGTTAACTGAATTAATGTGTCAGAGACGTGTCTCTGTCAAGCTGCATTATGCCCAAGCATTATGCAACACACTCTCTCTAATGAACGTATCTATGATATATTAACAGACACCTGCGCAGACAGGCTTCTCAGGACAAAATCTCTACTTCAACGTGAAATCTGTTATTGCCACTGATTTTTATGGTTGTATTCCCATTTCTTAAGGTATGGTTTAACGGGATTGAAGTGTAATATGTGTCTCTTCTTGTGTTTGAAATGTGAGAAAAGGCATAAAAAGATAATAAGAAATGTTTGCTGTTCATCTGTGTCATTAAATTTAGGCTTAGGACTTATCTATGATAATATTACATTACATGAATATTTATCATACTTACAGTTTTGAAATGATACCTTAAGGTTTTAAAGTGATACGTTTAATCGGTCTGTCTATTGAGAAAAGGTGTGGTTTAGACAAAATATAATTGATTTTGATCTGGACCAGAAAGCAATCATACAGCAACCAACCACAGAGCCCTATAGCTACCCTGACCACCAGCAACTAGATACTGTAGTAGAACTTTAAAAATGATTTAAAAACCTTAGCAACCTCATATCAATGGTTTAATGGTCTGAATGTGGTAAGAATGAAACTTTTGAACAAATGAATTTTAAGTCGGCAAAATATAATCTATTGCTTTGCTAAATTACCAGTAAACAGAGATGGACAAAATACACAACTCCATTAATTAAAAATACAGATACTGCTGGTCAAATAATACTCCATTACAAGTTAAAGTTGTAAAGACAGATTTGTACTACTTAAGTACAAATGTACTACTTAAAAGGACAGAAGTACTTGCTTTAAAAAGTATCAAAAGTACATTTCCTTTCTGTCAGCACATTGTTTTATTATTGTTGCATTATTTAGAATGTTACAAAACCAATAGAAATGAAACAACTGATTTGACAAAAAGAGCCATAATCATTTAATACTCCTATATGGTCTGTACAGGAAAACAAATGTAAAATGAAATAAATCTGTTCCTTTTATCCTAAGGTGTTGCAGGATAAAATGCAGCCCAAGTTGACTGCATCATCCACTGACCTATTTGCCCAATAGGCAAACTGAAGAGGGTCTAGCAAGGATCCAGTGATGTTCTTTAGGTGGACCAGTATCAGTCTCTCAAATGACTTCATGACCACAGATGTCAGGGCAACAGGTCTGTAGTCGTTTAGCCCTGTGATCTTGGGTTTCTTAGGCACAGGGATCTGTACCTTCAGTTAGTGCTGTAATCTGGAGTCACTTAATAGCTGGATTTCTCTATTATTTACAGAATTAAGTTATTTGCTGTCACTTTTTCTGATCTGGGCCAAAGGCATTGTTTTAGGGCCAGAGTCACTTTCAGAGAACCGCTTGAATCACACAATGTATGAAAGAGGGATTAAACCAAAAACAGAGCTGGAACTGAAAAGCTGTTCCAAAAGGTAGACAGAAACAATATTTTGCCTTTTAATGTACCTTGTTTTGGGTAAAATGTCAGGGCAGCCTTTATTGCATACTTTTCATACATTGAAAAAAATATCTCAGAACGCACTAAACTGAGATCAGTGGAAAATCTATTCAAGATGGCGGTCCGGACTGACAGAGGTGTTGACAAAAAAAATCTGTTTTATTCTATTGTGCAGAATGTAAAAATAGTGGCACCAGCCACCATAGTCAATTGCTTACCCGGAGCCAGAGTGCCCGACATTAAAGCAAATTTAAACATGCTGGCTAAATCTAAACATAAATGTAATAAAAATAAACTCCAGAACTGCGTTAATGGCGCACTGAACTGGGTCCAAATAGTGGTCTCCGCACCAGGAAGTGAAGTGTTTCCACTCCAGGGCATACAGTTTCCTCGTAGAGGGAGCTCTGGATAAGAGGATGGTCTCAACAACCTCAGTTGAGAGACCAGACGCTATGAGTTGAGCCCCCTCAGGGGCCATACCCATAGCCTCCACAGCTCTGGGCGGAGGTGCCAGATGTCGCCCACTGCCTGAGATAGAAGGTCCCTCCTCAAGAGGATCTCACAAGGTGAGCCGTCCAGGAGAGCAACTAGATCCCAGAACGGGTCCACTAAGAGCAAAAATATCGTGTCCCGGCGTACTATCTCCAGAACTCCTAGAAGCAGAGTGATTGGGGAAAAGGCATACAAACGAAGCCTCGGCCAAGTCTGTACCATGGCATCCAGTCCCAGAGGAGCTGGATGAGCTAGAGTGAACCAAAGGGGACATTGCGCTGTCTCTCGAGAGGCGAAGAGGTCCACTTGGGCTTGCCCAAAGTTTGCCCATATCTGCTTCACCACCTCGGGGTGAAGCATTCACTCCCCGGGCCTCGGCCCCTGCCTCGACAGGATGTCTGCTCCTACATTGAGGTGACCCCGGCGCATGACATTCACATCACATTGGACGCAACTGCCATGAGGCCTAGCAGCTGTTGAAACTGCTTTACAGTGAGTGACTGGCCCTCTTTGACTCTCATGACTGCACTTAGGATCTAATCTATTCCGGCAGGAGAAAGATGTGCCTGCATCGTGACCGAATCCCAAACCACACCCAGATAAGTAGTTCTATGCGCTGGAGAAAGCACGCTTTTCTCAGTGTTCAGTCTGAACCCCAACTGTTTTATGTGGTCTAGAACGATGTCTCAGTGTCGGACCACCAACTGCTCTGAGTGAGCTAAAATCAAACAATTGTCGATATAATTTAGTATGCGGATGCCCTGGTATCGCAGAGGAGCCAGAGTTGCATCCACAACTTAAAATGATGCAGCTGCATAATCATTTAATACTCCTATATGGTCTGTATAGGAAAACAAATGTAAAATGAAATGAGTCTGTCCCTGGTCTTTTAAGGTGTTGCAGGATAAAATGCAGCCCCAAGTTGACTGCATCATCCACTGACCTATTTGTCCAATAGGCAAACTGAAGAGGGTCTAGCAAGGATCCAGTGATGTTCTTTAGGTGGACCAGTATCAGTCTCTCAAATGACTTCATGACCACAGATGTCAGGGCAACAGGTCTGTAGTCGTTTAGCCCTGTGATCTTGGGTTTCTTAGGCACAGGGATAATTGTGGAATGTTTGAAGCAGGAGGGGACTACACACTGCAACCCTGGACCAATCTGTACCTTCAGTTAGTGCTGTAATCTGGAGTCACTTAATGGCTGGATTTCTCTATTATTTACAGAATTAAGTTATTTGCTGTCACTTTTTCTGATCTGGGAAATTTCTGATTTTCGTAAAAGTGCGGGGTGAGAGTGCTAGGCCAAAGGGAAGAACCTGACATTGGTACACTTCGCCCCTGAAAGCGAACCTCAGGAACTTCCTGTTTTGAGGAAGGATGGGAATATGAAAGTAAGCATCCTTCAGATATATCGTGACAAACCAGTCCTCTGACCTGATTTGGGACACGACATTTTTCACAGTAAGCATCTTAAACTTCAGCTTCATAACTGAGCGGTTCAAAAGACGCACATCTATAATCGGATGCAACCCTCCATCCTTTTTGGGAGTATAGCCCCAACTCTCTGCTGAGGAGGAACCACCTCGATGGCCTCCTTTCTCAGGAGGGTTTCTACTTCTTGTTCCATAGCCAATGCCTGCTTAGGACCACCAGAGTGGGGAGAACCCCGCTGAAAGTAGGCGGACAGCAATTGAATTGTACTCTGTAACCTAGTTCTATTGTACGCATAGAGACACATGTGGCAGTGCTTTCCAGGCTGCCAAACATTCTTTTAAAGGAATCAGCCTCTTGAGACTGGCCCATGTTATCCTTGGAGTAAAAAGACTGGTGTCCTGAAAGGCAGACCCTGCAGGAAACTGCCAGTCCAGGCTCTCTAGGGACCTCAGAGGAGGCGGCACTTCCCCCATGCTGGCTGACATTGGCAAGCACTGAGGGGTTCACATGCTCCAGGTGGCTGCGGTACCCAGCCTGGCTCTCAGAGGGCACTGGGGAGGAGCGGGCATCAACATAGGAGATGCTCCCTGCTGCTCCCCAGACAGGGCTGACCCCTGGGTATCTGACCTGTAGGCATCAGGGCCTCTTGGCCGAAATCCTTTTGGAAACCAACACGGTCCTCAGATCCTGTTCTGATCATATATTTGGGACAGGGTCAACCACAAGTACCTCTCGGCTGCCACCAGAGCTGCTATAGACCGCCCTATTGCACGGGCGGTCTCTTTGGTGGCACGCAACGAGAGGTCAGCAGTTCTCCTAAGCTCACTCACACCCTCAGGTGTGAGGTTGCCACCTTCATCCATCTCCCTCAGCAGGTCGGCCTGGTACGCCTGCAGAACACCCATAGTGTGTAAGCGCCCGCCTGACCTGCAGCCGTGTACCCCCTGCACAGTAGCGCTGATGTAGTTCGAAGCGGCTTGGAGGGCATCCAGCAGGCTTCTTGGCCGCACAGTCTGTGGCTCGGTGGGCCAATCTAAATGTAGCTTAGCCACTGCTCGAGTCACTACCTCCAGCAGCTCCTCATATTTAGGGGACACAGAGGGTTCCTCAACGCTCTCTACATCCAGTTCATCAGTGGAAGAGTGGAGGAGTGATGAGCCCTCCCCCCGGGGGGAAGAAACGGATGCACGTGTGTGCGAGTAATTGATAGTTGAAACATCCATAAAGCATGATGGAGTCCGCTATGCTGTCCCGTTGGCGGATATTTATCAATTATACTAATTATTGTAAGATGTTGTCATGGGGTGAAGAAACACACAACAAGGAAATGCCAAAAAAAACGTCCCAGAGGGTGGATTTATTTACAGTGCCTTGTTTGTGTAGTGGAAACAACAAGCAGGTGACAAACAGCGTGCAGGTCCACGTGTCCACAGGTGGCGTGAGGTGCGCGGAGTGGTGATGGGTGGAGCCTGGTGCGTGGTGGTGTCGTGAGACGAAGGTAGGCCGATCACTCAGGCGCTGCTGTCTGAGAGAGAGAGAGAGAAAACACACGTTAGCTTCATGGGGAATCTCATCGAGATCTAGCTCTCCGACGACTGCGTCTTTTTGGGTTTATATTCCTCTCTCCAAACGAGCAATCGGCCCATGACGAGGGCGAGCCGGTGTTCCTCGTCCGTTTCCAGGGCGACGCTGACTTATTAATGACTAATTAATAATAATTATTATTAGAATTAATAATAACAGTTAATTAATGCATTCGTCCAGCGAAACATTCATAATTGTACCTTAACTTTTAGAAATGTTATTTCCCATGGCCTTTAGAAAATAAACTTCTTACTGATATACAGTGCTACTTCAGAGCATGTACCATGATCGGCAAGTTTAAGTGACATTCGTTTGTGAGCGGTTAAACACAGAAGCAATCACAAGTGAATACAAAACGGTTTAATAACTACACAAAGAAAACAAGACTAACTATAGATGAACAATACAATATGACATAATACAAACAAAGAAAAGCAGGAAAGACAGAAAAAGCAAAAGAATAGCAATATCACAGGCAACTTAACACATCTGCACGAACCATCAAACTATCATTAAATCACCTTAGTAAAAAGGGATCCTATAGCCTTAAGCATCAACTGATGGATAAACGAATACTTGCATTGGCTCTTTGTGAGGCGGTGCGAAGTTCCGGATGCACGTGTGTGCGAGTAATTGAAGCATGATGGAGTCCGCTATGCTGTCCCCTTGGTGGATGGCTTAGAGGAGATCGCAGAGTGTCGTCGCAAATGCAATTGCCGGAAGATGGTCCTAGAAAGTTTGCGAGGTTGCAAACTCTTTGAGCGAAGTTGCCACCTCTTGGGTGAGGTGGCTCGCTCCTGGGCGAGTTGTCAAAACATCCCGGGCACTGGACTGGACCGGCCCGGACGGACTGGACCAAGAAAGTTTGGATAATGGCCGTTCTTAACCTTTGGGATGCCCCACCCCCGGCCTGTGATTATCCAATGTTAAGGTGTGCGGGTTGAGCGGGAACAAGGCCTTTATTTTAACCCGACACCTTATTTGCATAGTGAATGGGGCTTGCAGAGTTTGTGTTAATAATGTGAGGGTTATTATTTAAAGATGTAGATGCCAGCTATGGTATCCTGGCATACACCAATGATCAGGAATTTCAAAGAGCATTGTTTCAAGACTAAACATGACAGGGTTTAACACACATACACAATAATGATATTATAATTGCATAATATAAGCACAGATATAAGAGTAAATATAGCCTCTGTGTTTAGAACAGGATGGCATAACATGGATACAGACATGCAATACAGAAATATACATATATACATTTAGAACAGCTTATTTAGTGATATGACTTGGATATGAGGGGTTTTCACTGAGGGCTTAGTTAAACATCTGGCTCTTCTGCAAATGTTTCCTAGCCCAAGATCTCTGGTTCCCCTTATGGAATGCTTTTGAAGCTGGGGAGGCTGTCTAACCCATCACCCATTTACGATCAGCAAAAGAGGCGAGGGAGACACTGAGTCTACCCTAGCACCACTTAGTGATCCAAAAGAGCATTAGGAAAACACAGGTTTCTGACCTATTACCAATTTTACGATTAGCAACAGGGTGAAGGAGCTGATAAGATCTTTGGGGATGTAATGGTTTATTGGGACCCTTGGCCCCCTGGTGGGTGGCTGGGGTTCCCACTCCCCATCCAAGTCATATCTGGGGCTGTTACAATCCAGATGGCTCCTGACCCTCATGTGGCCTCACGACAGCACGCTACAAATAATTAAGCAAACAAATCAAGCAGCAGATAGAATAATGACAACAAATTAAACAAACTTGATGTCAGGCCAATTGATTAGCCCAAGATCTTAAAAAAAAATCCATACACACCAAAGAAATGGAACAAAACGCTCCAAATATAGCAAACACCACAAAAGATAAAGAAACAAATAATCAAACGAAACAAAACAATTTCCACACAAAAATAATTTGTTGTTTCCAACAAAAGAGAAAAGCAACTTAAGTCACAAAAGAAAACAAACAAGAACCACAAGTAACATCCAAACAACAACGAATCTCACGAGAAGGGCTCCACGCAGCACACTAGGACACACACTATGTACTTGACACGATTTAACCAGGGACAGAACAGCGGCAACGCTACAGCAACAAAACACTTTGTCCATCTCTAGGTCTCTGGACACTCATTCACTCGAATTGCAATCGGTCGTCGCTGTCTGCGTCCACAAGCAATAACGCAGCGCGAACAGGAAGCGGCGCATGCCAGGTGAATCAAGACACTATCTAATGAAAAGCACTGAGCGGCTATAATTTTGTATACATCCCACTCGTCGGGCGGCAAAGCCAACTCGGAGGCAATGCAGGTAAGGAAGGGCACTGGATCAATCGCAGCAGACGCACACACACACCGACCTGGAATGAAAGGGACAGTAACCCGAAAGTGTCGCATACCTGCGCTGCCAGTGCGTGTCGCTTATATGTGCGTGAGTCTGCGCCAATTATGAACGTCACGTGTCTTGCAGCAACCACTATAAACAATCACGAAGCCCCACATGCCCCACATTTTTTTATTTATTTTTCTTTAGTCTGTTGTACATGCCCAAACAGCTGCTTAAGATCTCCAATTACAAAGTTCAAAGTTTCCCACAAAATTGTTTATTTTAACTAAAACAAAATCTGATCCAGACCCGCCAAAAACCCCTCGGATCCACTCCTCCCCCACATTCTTTTGTCACAATATGGGTATATTTGAATAATGCCACCCAAATATATATGCAAAGAAAGAAAGCATGGCTTTAGTTATCGCAGTTGTGTTGCCGCTTATGATGAGCCTGAATGTCCAAAAAGGGTGACTGACTTGGGTGGCATTATTACATATAAGGGTGACTCCGTAGACAATTCGTTCTTCTTAGCAGGCAACTTTGCTAGGACACTCTGGCGCTTCTGAATCAGAATATGTAAGTATGTTGTTTTTTTTTTTTTACAGTATTTGCCTGTATAAATGCAGAGTTTTGGGTGGTTTAGAGTAACGCATATTGTTTGTTGTTGTTATATTTAAAACATGGATTTGTGGTAGACAGTATCCTCTGTTCTCTGCCTATAACTGGAGGCAAAAAGACTACAAACATAGATGCTTGTTATGTTTTACTTAGGCTTGCAAAGTTGGTTCTGATCAATCAACTTGGTCATCTGGATTTTCTAGATCTGACTCAGGCTCCAACTTATGAGGCAAAACTGACGACATTATTAACTGTGTTTATAATAACTGAAATTCGTAATTATGGCAAGGGCATGATATTTCCACTTTAACCCTAATCACAATGTACTGTGTCAGCTGGCCAAGTAGAAATCCACGTGCTTAGATGGGCAGGGCATAAAGGAGTTAAAATAATGTAAATTATGTAAAAAATAATGTTTTTTTTTTTTTTATTTAAAACATGCTAACATATTCTGTTACACCCAAAACACAAAATAATGGTCTTTGAAAACAGCATAACGTGACCTCTTTTACAGCCATAAGATTACAGCCATAACCTGAATCACGCAAAAGAAGTGGGAATATGGTCCCTACCAAGTCACAGCAGTGTGATGTTATAGCTGCAATAGTAATTAGTAACATTATGCTTTTGTCGCCATTTCTTTTTGTAACTTTCCTCAGAGCCTGACATTTGTCAAAATCAGATGTGACACTTTTTAAATCTAATACAAATTAAAAATTTGTATTATAATTTATAATTTTGCATTATAATTTGTAATACATCATTGGAGATTTGGTTTCTTGCCACTGTCACCCTATTGGCTTTCTTACTGGGAGACTGCTGACATTCAGCTTGGCTTAAAGTTTTGTAACTACAGTCCTAAACCATACCGTTTCGCAATTTTTTTCTTTCCCATTTATTTATTATGCAATGTTAAAACGTAGTTGTCATTAGTATAGACAACTTTATATTCCTAATCCAATTACAATCTAAGTTTCACTGATTAGTTTTAGTAATATACATTTTATAATGAACAATAAACATTTGTAATAATACAATGTATTCTGATTTCTACAGGTTTTTCTGTTTTCTGTGTTATTTTTAACATATGTGCTTTAATTGAAGGTGCTTTGAAACAAATTGAAAAAAAAATATTATTCAGTACTGACAGCAACTAATAAAAATCATTCTTTCACATAAAAATGGACTGCTTTACTCAATATAAAATAATTTATTTTTCTTCTTGTTAATGATTAGCATCATGCTAACATATGTTATTGGAATCAGTTGTCTCATTGGGTCTCATGTACGCTTCACATGAGGAGTTGTTCTAATAAGCCACTTATGAAAGACCATTAGGCCCACAGAGAATCATGTTTAGAGGCCTGATGCATGTGGTGTTTCCTGCCTAAGAGAAATACTTTTTACACCAGCTGAACTTCATGTTAGAAGTTATTGAGTGTGATGGGTTGAAAATAGCTGTACATTTTGGAGACCGATAGCCAACTGTAAGGTGTGCAAAGAGCACAGCTTTGATGTCAGTTGCTCTACGGTGATGTGTATCAGCAGTCAGAACGTATTTTTTCTGAACATTAAGAGTCACTGCAGTGTAAAAATTGATCTGTGCATTCACAACATTCACAACTTTATCATCTTCAAAAGTGTCAACAAAAGATTTGATACAGCAACATGTAAATGAAAAAATACCACCGCCGCCCTGAGCACAAACCAAATAATCAATAATTTATGTGCTTTCTAAACACTGTCTCTTTCTTATAAAGCCACAGATCATATTTCCAATAAAGGCACACGGCATCATTTTGATATTATTCTCTGGGGACTTGTGGAATGAGGGCTTACATTCTGTTTTGCACAGATATTTTACAGTGCAATACAGATTTACATCTTGCCTAGTTTTTCCACAATTATCTTCACATCTCATGCTTTTATAAAAAAAAGCTAATTTCCCAAGTTCTGGCAAAGCAAGCGCATAAATGTGCTTAATTGAGAAAAAGGCAGTGAGAGGACATTTGGGGTCTAGTAAAAGAGAATTACAGCCCCTGATTCAAACACAGAATTAGAATGCAACTCATAATTAGAAAAGGAACTTTGGCCACTGCCAAATTATCAGAATTATTTGCAGCTGAGAGTGGAGGAGAGATGGGCACTAGGGTACTTTAACCTTGTGTTTTAAAAATGTGTTTCACTTAATTAGCGGATATTGTTTGACTAATAGCTAATTGTTTTTTTTAATGCACTGAAATTCTTACATATGAGAAAAGCGCTTGAGTCTATAAAAACAGAATTCTGAAGTACAAGAACGTCACACACTGATTTTCCCCCTCCAGTGTTCTGCCTCTCACGTCTACAAGCCAAATAACGTGTGTTTATAGGCTGGTAGCATCTGTCTTACAAGAAATCCTACAAGAAAATGCCCAAACCCATTGAGCCATAAACACAGTGGAAATATAAGGGCATCAATACACCTGGGATTTTCTAAAAGTGATGCTGTGTGGAGGTTGCACAGCAAAACCTCTTTCTATCACAACAGCAGTTGACTGCTTCCTAGTGCAACATAGGTGGAATTTAACAAGAGAATATAAGAATAATCAATAGGAATTATCCAAAATATCTGCACCACTGAAAGGCTAAATAAACAAACAACATCTTGCTTGGAACAGGCATTTTTCTGCCAGTTCTACAAGCAGATATTAGTCTTTTCTGCAATCATCTGGACCTTAAATCTTTCGCAAGCTGAAAAAACGTTAAAAATGTATGCTTTAATTGCAAGCAATATCTTAATCAATATCTATTATACAC
The DNA here is from genome assembly GCA_036877625.1 of Ambastaia sidthimunki. NCBI lineage: Eukaryota > Metazoa > Chordata > Actinopteri > Cypriniformes > Botiidae > Ambastaia > Ambastaia sidthimunki. The sequence continues at coordinate 19,414 of JAZGTK010006273.1, forward strand.
AACCAGTATGCTCTGCAAAAGATCATGAGTCAAACTAACAAAAATAAAGCATACTTTGCATTGTTTTATTACCTTATTCACTTAATGCGCAAATGCCACATCTATAATAAGCCTAAATAGGTAAAGACTAACATAATGCTACCTAAAGCCACCAAATAAAACCTTTAACTGACACCTAGAACAGCACAGATACACTGTATGGTTTTTTATTTAAACACACTACCAGGAAGTGTTCAACTCAAGATTAGTTGTTAGGCAGATCCATGGACACAGATGCACGAGACACACTTCACCTCCAGAACATTTCTCCCAAACTCCTCCTTCAAGACCACACCTACCCCATTTCTCTTACTATCCACACCATAATAAAACAGCTTGAATCCTGCTCCTACGCTGTAAATTTTTTTACCTTGTTTCAACTAATTATGTTTTAGCAACTAGTTCCACAGATTTTTTTCATTGACTCAATTTCACTCTTCAAAGTGCCACTTCAATTGTTTTTTTTTAGTTGGCCCAACTTGACACCAAGTTTAAAAAATATTTTTGCTCAACTAGTTTTATAGTTCATTCAACTAAAAAGTTTTAATTGGGATAGTTTGGGCAGCATAACTAGAAATTGATATAATACTTGTTACATTTTATACTAATGTTAAGAAAATGATTTACTGGTTACCAACCACACAAAAACACTAATGAAAACACATTTGCCTTCTTTAAAGAACTTGAAGGCTTTCAGGATAGTCACTCAATTGAGTGATTTTTGACATATAAAAGCACTGAATTTCCATGTAATGTCTCAACATCACAACAGCAATATAAGACAGAAGGAAAGATAATTTTTTTTCCTCTTCACTCCAGTCACTTAACGATATGTGTTATTTACTGTTAAACTGCTCCTCGCAGCAAACTGGCAGCTCGCGCCGCTACAGAAGACAGTCTGACAGGATTTTTCCTGCGCTTTAAATGAGACTGACTTACTGACTGCACAAGTTGAGGAGAAGTGAGAGTTTTTCTTCACAACATATGAGAATGGCGAGTCCGCCGCCTGACAGCTGATTTCAAATGTGATCGTGAAGAATAACAACCACGTTAAGAAATGCGGATATCTGAGGAAACAGAAACACGGACACAAGCGCTCAGGGCTCTCCTGCCCGAGCCGATGACAAACAGAAACACCTGATCGCCGTTTACACCAAGGACGAGTATTTTGCCGTGCCTGCCGAAAATGCGCAGGACTGGTACGCGTCTTCAGTAATTTAACGGTCCGTCGTCAGTCATTCCTTACGTAAGGCTATGCCTTAATACTTATAGGCCTATAAATATTAAATATTGGCTGGACTTGTGTTTATTAGTCTAGTCAACATTAGCCATTCTAAATGTTCACTGGATATGAAAATATTCCTTCATTTAATGGTTTTCAAATATATTTTTGCAGACTAAATATAATATATCTTCTCAACTAATTCCAAGCATGAATATTAGTTCAACTTTGGTTGGTTTTTTTACAGTGTATACTACAGCATGTGCATATCCCATAGGAAAAGAGAGAGTTAATAGTCCATCTATGGTAAGAGTATAGTCCATCTATACTAACTCTCAAACCAAAGAGACCATTATTATTCAGCTTTTTTTTTT
>JAZGTK010006274.1:0-21047 GCA_036877625.1 Ambastaia sidthimunki
TTAAATGTCCAGAGGCCAAATCTTCACTCTGGCTGGAGGAAAATGAATTTGAAAGAGAGAGAGTTTTGTAGAACAGCTCCAGAGGCGATCAGACCATCTACTGAAGCACAAAGATTATGAATTAGACACCATCGTCCCCTTCGGCCCACAAAAACAACCAGACACACGAACCATGAAACTTTCAGTACCTGAGGCTGCCACATTATGAGTGAAAAATAAAAACAGCCTGGACTGCCGGATCATAAGCGATACTTAAACTAAAACGATTTAAAACTAATTTTTTTTACATTCTTATATAAATATTATGCATGCAGATTATTTGACCAATTTAATAAAACAAATGGAACAGATTTTTTTAACAATCCACAGAACACAGGTTTTGACATGAAGGTGAGTCAACGATGATGGAGTTATTTTATTTTTGGTTGAACTGTAATAATACAAACTCTTCATTATGCATTCACATTACATTCCATGCCATTTGAATTACCCACTACAACCCATATGGCAATTTTCCTTTGTCTCTATTAGCTAGCCCACATCCAGCATCCATTGCCTAACAACCCATCAAGTACTCCAAACCCATCAAATCATCAAACATCTGATAAAAACAAAATCACTTGCTCTCAGGGGTCCTCACATGACTCATGCTTTTCTCTGCTCACCTAGTTGTTATAATGGTGAAAGACAACGGCTGAAATACAAGCTAAGCTGTTGAATGTGTTTCTGTAGCTCAGTTGGTAGAGTTTCGCGTTAGCAACGCAAAGGTTTTGGGTTTGATCCCCAGGGGAAAACATGTACTAATACTGTATACCGTAAACATGCTGTAAATTGCTTTGGATTAATGCATCTGTCAAATGCAAATGAATGAGTCATTTAGCTTAATGTTTATGTGTGTATATATTATACTGCAAAGGCATAAAAACAGGTTTGTGATCTGCACGAGCAGAAGAAAACCTCTTCACTCCCTAATTAACGGTTTCCACCATTCTTTTCTTCCTCCTTCACTTTCTGAGACAAGGACAATACTGTAATTATGTGCATTTATGTATACGGTTCCTATGGTAACACAGGGCCCCACGGATACGTCGTAACCTTTAGAGTTTGTAGAAGAGCTTGAGAAGCACATTATTAATGAATGCTTAAAAGACAAAGCCACAGTTTTACCGCAGTCAATGTGATCACAAGCTCAGTTAATATACGACTTCCCATAATGTTCTACAACTGGTGGCTTGAGCTAATAGGATAGCAGAACAATCTAAACAGCCATGACCAATCTGGTAGTTAATAGGCCCATCCATCTTTAAAACTACACATGCACGGTCCATTTAAAGATTGTATTAACTCATCCTTTGTCTTCATGTCCTGGGATCACTGCTGCATATGTTATAGGCAATTACGCTACTAATATTTGTGTGTGAGAGAGACAAAGTGATACAGGGCTCAGTGTTTTTCGTAGTTTGTCCACTAGAGGGAGTTTGAAACACGTTGCCTAGTCATATTGCATTTTTCTATACATTAAGACACTATATGATGCATTAAATGGTTTATGTAAACAACGTAAGTAGCTTAAGTAAATAAAATATAAATAATCATGCTTTGCTTTTTGGTCTTTTTTATATTCTTTAGATGGACAAACATGTAAACGTTTTAGGTGAAATATATATTAATTTAGATAGATATATTTCTTTAGCTCTGAGCGTCAAATACGTTTTTACTGTCGCGTTGTGAGCGAGCGTTTTTATTCAACGCGAGTTGTATTATTATTTACTGTCAGAAAATAAAATAAGCACAATGTTATTTTAAAGCATTACATGTTTTCGCAATGTTTATTTTTAGTTTGTTTTAAATAAGTTGTGTATAACAATGACGGTATGCGAACGTCGCGTTATCGAGGTGCATTGTGGGATTGACGGCGACGCGGAAAAGCGCGTTCACGCCGCAGCGAAGCGTCTGTGCGTCGGTCGCGGTGAAAGTTTTACGGTAAGAGCTTTTACAAGCATTACACACAGCTGGATGAGCTCAAATGCATTCAAACAACTAACCTCGATTTTTGCTTTAAAGCGTTTAAACCACGTGATCTGTTCTTCCTTTTAAGTAATGTTTATATTTACTGAAGCATGCATTTAAATAACACCTTTGTAAATGATACATTATATTATGAAAGATAAAACTGAATGGAGAGCTTGCCATTAAATTGCTTGGAAGACTTTATGAAATTCATGTATTGATTTTTGTTCACGACTTCAAATTATTGTTGATGGCATAATTTATAATGAAGAAATAATGAACAAAAATTAAACTGAGTAAAAATTGAAGCTTTTACACTGGTTTTATAAATACCACTGTATGCCTGTATGTATTCAACCATTTATCAATCTATCCAACTAAAGACTTGGCTGTAAAGCTGTAAACTGTAGTGATAAACTGTAGCCATTTTTAAAACATAAAATGGCATTAAAATGGCAGAAAATTGACATTATCCATCCCATGTGGTCCAGATTATAAATCACAGAACAGCAGGAATTCAAGCCGGAAAACAGGACTAAAGGGACATTTTGGTCCGATAGTTTTATCTGCCTGCAGTTTTTCGAGATATTTTTGCCATCACTAGTAGATTGTAGAAGAGGGATTCAGTGTTAACACTTTATCAGGTGTGGAGGAGCTAAACTAGGACCTCGCTGTCGAGAGGTCAGGTTGCCAGACTCTTCGCAGGGGCTTATCCGACATAAATACACTTGGAGATACGCTGAAGGCAGATCCAGCGAGAAACCGGAGAATTATTTATAGATGTGTACAGCTGAGATGCAGTAGAATACAGGAACCAACCGTTTTTTACAGAACGTTAAGAGCAACTTGTTTTTACCCTGTGCCACTTTATCTCAACAAAACTGTTTATCAATTATGCATTTATCAATGTGGGTGAATTATTTAGCTGGAAAAGTCAAGGTAAAAGAAAATATTTGTTTTTTCAAGTGCTTTCTCATTTAAGAACATCTAAGGAGTTTTTAACTTGCGGATGAGATTCCTCTGTGAATCCACCAAACGTTTGAGGAACAAAAATATGAAATGTTTCTGAGAATTTCTTTGTTGGTTTTCTGTGTGGATGTGGGGTAGCATTCCACATGTCTGTGGATGGAAAATTGGAATGCTGAGGCAGGGAATGATTATGGGGGTAATCAGAGTAACAGGCACAAGCTGTCGGACAGATACAGACGTGAGTGATAGAAGTTTGATTTATGACCAGCAATCCCAACGGAGAAAGTTATTGCCTCCCTCCCTTCACAAAAATGCCATCTGGAGTTTTCCAGGCTTATTGACCTGGGTTTGTGGTTAAATGAAAAGACGTACTGTATGTTACTGTATGTTACTGTATGTTACTGTATGTGGAATGTCATGGTTCATTGCGTTGTTTTGCAGGCAAATTTGTATGCAAAATTTTGTGAATTCATTACACAGTTTTGCCACTTTTCTGTGTTGTCTTTTAAACAGAATTTGTTTAGAAGAGATAATTGTGGACATTTTCTAGTGATGATGACAGCAGTGATTCATCTAATGATGGAAACGAGCTTTAGTTCAATACAAAAACAGGACCAAAAACGTGCAAATGCCCCTCACACAAATCTGTGCTCTCTCTCTCTTAATGTCTTTCTCTGTCTCTCTCCCTCTCCCCCTCTCTCTCTCTCTCTCTCTCTATCTCTCAGATTTGAGTGGTGTTATAAGTGAGCAGGATAGCTTAGATCAGTCAGTGACAGTGAACATCGCCTCAGGGTCTGGCGGACGGAACCGTCACACATCTGTCAAGCGTTGTGACATCTGCTCAACTCACTGTCTTTATCAATCTGCAAGACAAAGATGATTCACAATTCTTTAAAAGCTGTAATGACATGCTCTCCAAGAATATAAATCTAAAACACAACGCCCTCAGCAAGACACCCTCTTTCCTCCGGGCAGCGTTCTGGGGGCCATGCAGTCACTCGTGGCTCAGAAACGAGACGGGACATTTCTAAAAGGTTTTAGTGGCTCTGGCCTGGAGCCAGACAGATTAGATCAGGCCTTTATTTAAAATGTGCTTCTCCATCATGGTTTTGTTGCTACACATCTAACAATTTTAGGTTGTAAGAATGTTTCCATTAAGTAAACAAAATTGTTAAAATGTTATTTTGAATGGTCTTGGAACGTTCAAAATGCCCAGCATAGACATTGTATTAATGTTATTGCTTGGTTGTAAGAACATTGCCTAAACATTTTTATATTCTGTAACGTTTTTAAAACCTTCCTCTAACAACCTAAGAATCATGTTTTTTGATATGTATATGAAATATAAAATTAAAAAAGTTCTGCTAACGCTACTTCGCGTCACTTTACTACAAGATAATTTCTGATAGAACTTTCAGAGAATATTTATCAATGTTCTGAAAACGTTCCCTGTTGGCTTGGTAAAAGCTTTACTCTGCTCCTACTGAGGCAGACAGGTGAGGCTGAGAGGTTGATAAACGAGGTGAAAGGAGAGAAAAAGGAAGAAAAACAGGAAGGTTGAGAAGGAGAGTAAGAGGCAAAGGTGAAAAGGAATGAGTTATGAATGCTCAGACTCTGTCGTTCCGCTTTTAAAGTCAGGAGAAACTCAAGAGATCACAGGTCGAAATTCAGACCAATTGATGTCGGTTCTGCAGAACTAGAGAGATTCCCGGCTGATAGAACAAGCTTAGACTTCTGTACTGCTGGCTGACCGTAGACTGAAGCTGGTGATCCAGTGTGGGCTTCTGGTAAAGCTGGGTAATCAATGTAGTCTTGCTGGTTAAGATAGTTAAGATAGTGCGTTCTCATGTTTGGGGTCTTAAAAGACACTAATGCTGTGTTTAAAAAATAATTTGTCATTTTATATATTGATTTATTTTCCCCTTTTAATTCATTGCAACTTCAGGCTTGGCTGTTACTAAGTTATATTTAATTTGATATGTTATTGTATGTTTTCAAGCTTTAAAAATGGCCTTAGTTTCAGGCCCAAAACAGAGCAGGAGAGTTGAATCTTTTTGGGACACCAGCACACATAGTATCCAGTGCTGTCCAAAACAACAAGTAAAAGCTTAAGTCACCCAACAGAGATGAGTGTCTCTATATCAGTCATGTTGTGTTACTAAGTGATGTTCCTCTGGGCTGTCATTGGCAACTGCAGTAGAAATAAGGACACTGGAAAAGAACAAATCTGACCAGAGGTGCTTCAGCTGTCCACACTGCGAGAAGTGTGTAGTATGTGTCTAAGTGGAGGCGGGTTTTAAGATAACACCGAGATGACTGATGGCAGAACTCATCAGCTGAAACTTTTGATTCAGGCTGCATCGCCACGGTAACACGCTGGAAATCTGATTTTCCTTTGAGTGATTTGTTCCGATCTGATTTGACGGGTGCGTGACAAGAATTTTGTTTTCTCTTGTAACCTGTCGTCACATGCCGCTCCTCTGAATCTCCTCTGATTTCTCCACCCTTTCTTCTCACCAGCCCTCAGAAGAAAAGTGTATCGCTCAGGATTTTCTCGTTCAAAGCTCAGGAGATTTAATGGAGTTTTCTGGTACATTTTATGTTAATACAGTAAAAAAGAAATACAGTAAAATTAAACAATTATAGTATAAATGGAACAAAAACAGTAAAAATAGAACAATAGTTGACAGTCTTAAAAACACACTAAAAATGGTGCTTCATGATGTCATAGAAGAACTATTTTTGTCTGTGAGGTTCCATAAAGAACCTCTTAACATCTGTAGAATCTTTCTATTTTACAAATAGTTCTTTGTAGTGGAAAATTGTTCTTTAGATTGTAAAAAGGTAAGAAAGAAATGATTGTTTTAGAAACCTTTGACTGATTGATTGTCTGGAGACCAAAAATGTTTTTTCTATGGCATTTCTGTGAAGAACCTGTTAAGAAATAAAGGAGCTAAAATACCGCAAATAATTTGGCATTTGATGTTTGAATTTGTATTTAAATTTCCTACTTCGGATTGCAAATTTGGACACAGTTTGTGGCATTGTTAAAATCTGTTCTGGGACTCAATAAGAGGGAAATAACTAGAGCCTGTTTCTCAGGAGATACATCTGAAACTTGAGCAAAATGAGAAACATTTAATAGTGACATTAAATAGTGATGCCTACCTGTGGGGCTTTTTCTTGCGTGCTCCATAACATGTCAAATACAAGTATTATTGATCAGATCTGTGGTCCGCTGCATTCAATAGAGATATGTGAGAGTTGTGTTGCTGGTTACTATGGTGATGGTTGCCGTGGCGACTGTGTCCGGTCCCCAGAAAGGGCTCGTGTTAGGAGGTCTTCCCATTAGCTGCTTTAATGAGCCATTTTTCTCCTCTCTGTGCCCTGATGCTACTTACTACACAATACAAACATGTTGCTCACACACACACACAAGCACACACAGACACACACCTTTCATTTATATGTAAGCTGTTGACAAGTCTGTGTTCTCAGAACACTTCAAACATAAACTACACAAACACACAACAGGAAGTTTCACAGCGGAGCACCGTGTTCAGATGTTTGTTGTAGCCTCAAACTTTTAATGACCTAAAAGCATGCTGCCTTCTCCAGTGTGTGTTCCTCTGGATGAGTTTAACTGTTACTTAACTAGTCAACTAGTTTCCAGCCACAAGCCATTTGTCTGTTCACACTGATTCTAAAATTGCTGTGTGATCAGAAGTTTCTTGATGTTTTATACAGTTATAATGGAATTTTGTGGAAAAAGGTTCTTCAACAATAAACATATAAGAATAAAATGGTTCTTTTAAGAACCTTTGAATGGTTCTTTGGGCATTTGTGGCATTGCTGTGAAACATCTTTTAAGAACCTTCGCTTTTGAGAGTGTGGATGTTTTTCTAATGCCGTCATACTGTATTTCTTGTAGCCAGTGAGGAAGTGAAAGTCCCAGTTGTGATTTTTCTTTCCTACATTATTCACTGACTTCTTCTCAACGTCTAAATGAAATCCCTTATGCAGTAATATCTCCTGTAACAAACCACTGCTGTGATGGAAGATGAAAGCTCTGTGCAGTTCATCTCCTCATCACACAATCTTGAAGATTCAGCATAGAATTCATCAAACTCGACACCCATAACCGAGATTTGTTTTTCTTACTTTTTCTTTTTTTGTCATTCCTGTCTTTGCCTGCGCTGTTGAGCTCCTTCACTGCCAGAAGAACCTTGAGAACTTGATTATCTTGTGCTTTGGAAAGCAGAGCTGAGCTTCTATGGTTGCGCATGAGTCATGCTCTTCCATACAATCTCACACCTACACGCAGACACACAAAGACTGGCTGGTGTGACGCCGCTCTGCATCTCGGCTGAAAAGCCTGGTGACCTCAGCCTTGGCAGTTCATGAGGATGGTGCGCCTCCGCCGCGAGGCACAGAAAGCGTCTCTGGTGGCAGTACTGCAGTGTGCCAGTTTCTCCAAAGCCAGTTAGTTATTTTCATGCTGGGAGATACTAATGACTTGTTTATCTGCATTATGTCAGTGTTATGGATTTGTACACTAAATTGAGACAGGAAACAGCCCTGTGTGTTTAAAAATAACACGCTACAGTGTATCGATGCAGTACGGTAAGCATCGCGAATGAGATCCATTTAGGTAATTGATCTAATAAATCAACACGAGTAACATTATTTTGTGCAAATAATGAATAGGAACTGTTTACTCGTCATTATGAGGTAATAGCAACAATTTTTGCTCTTGTGCTGTCTCATAATTTCTCAGCCATTACCAACAGAGAATAAATAGCAAATTGTACATTGGCAGTTTTTTTAAATAGGCAGTATTTATTTTACCCGCAGTGTGTGTGAGTGTGTGAGAAAGTCATTTCAGTCTGAACACTCTGTCTCAGGGCGGAAGCTTGCCACGATTTATACGAACATAATGATACGCAGGTTATGAGCACTTTAAAACACTCTTACTGCAATTTCGACAAACACTGACACCCAAACCCTTCCAAGACACAGACACAAGCATCCTAAGTGGGACAGAGAGATTGTAACGTACAAGCAACGTATGGGCTGTGTGTGTGTAAGACGCTGAGTCACTGTGTAAGAATAGCTGTCTCTCTTTCTCTCTCTTTCTCTCTCGCCCTCTTTCTCTGCACTTCAGCTGTAGTTTTTTGTACATTTAAAATTTGACTGTAACAGCACAAATTTTAAGAGACTGAATTGAATTCACAGTATAAATTCAATTATTATGTGTAGCGTGTAGGTGTGTGTGAAGAAATTATTGGCTATGCTTTCCCATCATTTGCATATTTAACTTTCAGCCAGTTAAAACAGTAAATATCGGGTTTGCTTGTGACTGATGCACACTAGCTAAAAACTCTCAAAAATGAAGGAATCTTGTTTTTTTGGCTGTGTTGGGATCCTGAAACATCTTTAGGTGTATCTTTAAGAACAGCCCTAGATCTGTAGAACCCAGCCATCCATCTCATCGTCTGGCCATTGTCTTGGTTTACGTCTTTAATACGATGTTCATCGACTCAATCAGCCAGTCCCTACGGGTAATACTCTGCTCTAAACAAGCCTGAATTAATCATAAGACAATAAGACAGTGAATTATTAGGCTGACGGAGAAGACCTGGATAGAAAGTGAATTACAATGATGAATGGCTTGAATCGATCTGTTTTATTGAAGCCTGTTTAGTTCGTGAGTATCTGCTCGCTGTGACTCAGCCTGGGGAATAAGTGTTATCTTGCTTATTAGCTAATTAATAATTAATTGCGTTTTCCTAATGGATCCTCATTTCCGATCCCACCCGGGACGGTAGATTGCCTCTTTGTGCCTGTTGCTTTTTTCTGTGCATTAAATAAGAACATCTAATATCACAATGAGATTGAAAGTGACAGACTAGATAACATTTATAATAGCCACCAGTTTAACTTGGAGCAATTTGCACAAGAGACAAAACGTTTTTGGATACAGGAAGTAAAATTGCTTGGATCGGAAGTTCTTTCCTGCAGAAAGCAAGGCAAGTTAAACGTTATTCGTAAGTAGTTAGTGGCTGGTTGGTTAGCTGGTTGGGCCACTGATGTTTTTCTGTCTGGATGGAAAGCAGAACGAGTAGAAGCTGTAGCAACAAAAAGGGGACGAGCTTTTAATTCTTATGAGTTTGAAATTAAAAGTTCATCAAGCTTATATACTGAATTGTGTTATGTTCAAAACTTCATATCTTTGGCCATGCGGTATATCTGATATCCAAGCTAATGCACTTCCAGACCATAATTTAAAGCAGAGCAGGCCAGAGAAGACAGAGGCATGTTTTACCTCGTTGGTCCTGCATTCCCAGTGCTTTCTGCACAGACATCTCAATCCCTTCACAGTTTTCCCACCGCTGAGCTCAATCTAACAGGCCAGCCAATGAAAGCACAGCTTTGAAAATTATAAAGCCTGCATTTTTGTAAAACCGTGCCATGTGTTTATACTGAAAACACAGTAATCCAAATATTGGGAGCTGAGTGGTGAAGGACAGTAATGAAAAATTGTAAATGCATATTGTACGGTGCTGAATGTACTATGACTGAGAGCTGGTACAGTCTGTTCTTATTCTGTTCTTCATGTGTGTATGGAAGACAGGTGCATTAAAATTTATAGAGAGAGAAATGAAAAAGTTTTATTGACAATAAATGGTGTCAGTTTTATTGTGCAGGCGATCAAAAGGATGTAAATGCATAACATCTGTGTTAATAGTACATTTAATCCTAATGCGTGCAGTGCTTATAGATTAATATACATTTCCATAAAATGAAACTATACATTAAACTTATAACTATACATTTAAAGTGAACATGTTTATATTTTTGCATGCATACACACACATACATATATAGACATCAACGTACACATATGAAGGTGTGTATATATGTTTATGTCTATATGTATGTATGTATATGAAAACTGTAAAGTATTTTGCTTTACTGACAGCATGAACTTGATCTGGTATGAACTCTGTATAAAACATGATGATCCATGTTATCCCGGCAGGATTTGAGAATATTCCAAACCGCATGTTTTTTTTTGCTTAAAATGTGACTTATAAGCAGAGCAAAAAATTACATATGATCAGTTAGTTGTTACTGTAATTGGTGTTCTTGTCCCGTCAGCAGAATCCAAGGAACCAATAAGCTTCAAGATTCATTTTCTGAATCTTTAATCTTATTATGTACATCCTTGTCTTTCCTGTCTCTTTCCATCTTTCATGCCGCTGTCTTTTATCGCCCTCCGTGATTTGTTTACCCTCTCTCAGTGCTGTATCAGAGATACACGAGTGTTTTATAGTCCTGTGTCATCAGATATGAGGCTCGCATATAAATACATGTACTGCTGAATAGCTCCTGTGTCTAATATAATCTGTTAGTGTGTGTAGATGATACAGTATATGGGGAGGTAATATAATGAATGGCATTGGTGGCAAAATGGGAAAAAAAACACTACAATACATAAAGAATAAGACATAAAAGCAGTGAGATGGATCAGGTGAGACTGTAAAAGAGTTTTGCATTATTTTTACACACATGAACATTCACAAACACAGTTTCATAGATCACACACACTCAGATTCAGCCTGAATCTGTTATTTACCTCATGCAAATGCATGTCTCAGTACTAATCAGTGTTTTTGACTTGTTTAACAACATAAAACATTCTTAAAACAAGCTCGGATTAATTAAGGAATTCAATTACGTAAATTTGAAAAAGTATAGAAATTTATAGAAAAATGTTTGTCCCACTCCACTGGCAGACCTATTTCTTGTTTAAATAAACAAATGAGGTTTGTGTTTAAAATGGAAAAGAAAATTGGAAATGTTTAACTTGAAGACTTTTTAAAAAAATGCTTATTTAACAGTTTTGTTTCTCAAATGAATGTATCTCATTTTAATATAGTTTAGACATTTATACAGGAAAATTACAACAGTTTTTTTTTTTGCAGTAAACTGAGGGTAAAGATAAGGGCGAGGAAAATTAAATAATTGATATTCAGCTCACGTTCTCTCTCTCTCTCTCTCTCGCTATCACTCTTACTTTAATTCCTTCTCTCTCAATCTGTCTTCCTCCTTTTTTTCCAGGTCTTGTTCCTCAGACTTCCCTGCACAAGACGCCAACTCAGCTTCATTCACTCCAGGTTTCTCTGAAGTGAAGTCTTCATCTTTGACTCTTTCCAGGAAAGATCAATTTCCCTCATAGTTCTCTCATAGTTTTCCCTCCCTTATAAGATCAAACATCCACAGACGTCACTCTGAAAGATCTCATCTTACTTTACCTCTTTATGGTAACAAACCTCATCTCTCTCTCTCTCTCAAAATCAACTCACTGTGTCTGTACTCTGCTATCAGAACTTTTTTCATGGACTTTCTCTCTTTTTTGTGTCAGCTAGTTCTGCAGTCTGCAGTGCAGGTGCAGTATGAATTGCATTTTCCCATTTATAGACCCCAAAGCCACAATAAAAGTAGCTAAGACACTTTCTGTGGTATATTTTAGTAGTATTTTAGTTTCCACGACATGGCAGAAAGACTAATAAAGTAAACTAGTACACTATCAAAATGTACAAACCAGCATTTGGGCCCAAACTACTAACTATCTGGTATTCCATATTTTGTTAACAGGGTTGCAAATAAATTGCAAATAAATTGCAACCCTTTAATTAATGAATAGAAAATAAAAGCGTGCACAAAACATTTAGTTGGAAATTGAGTTTTTGTGCAGGAGGTTTTTGTTAAGGTCTGCACGTCTCATGAGATGCATCAGAACATGCGATATCTGAGACGCATTCGAGCATGAATCACTGACACTCAACACAACCAGCACTTTTAGCTGTGAAGTCACAATGATGCCCTAAAGCTGTAACCATGGAAACCACTCTTTGTCAGTTTGCTGGAGCGATATGGCAAAGCATGGAGGTATCAGCAGTGGTTACCATGGCAATAACCCTATAAAACAGCGATGATCATTACAAGCCCCGCTTCTGTGTCTCCAGCATAGGTCAAAGGTTAGAGGACGGAAGAAAAACGGTTGTGCGGAAAATACGTTTTCGTTTGGGATTAATGTGGGTTTTATTTAATCACACAGTAGCACACAGAATACAGTTTGTCTTATTTGTATATTCAACATTTAAAGAAAGAGTAAGTGACTCATGGAAGACATGAAGTCCAAGACAAAAAGCTGTGCTTGGTTTTTAGTAACACATGCATGGCTACATCCGGAAAGGTGGTACCAGAATCTGTCTGAGGGCTTTTGAACTTTAACTCTTGTCTTGATCTAATGTTCTCTAAATATGCATTGAGAAGGGCTTGGAGTTCCTCTGTTTTATATAACCACTTTATGTATATTATCACTTCCCTTTATCCCTTAAAGAAAGCCAGCAAACATAATCATCTTTTGCCTGGTTGTGATTTGCAAACAGGTCTTCCGTGTGATTTACAGTACGTGTGTTTTTTTTTTTTACCCTAAAGTTTATTCTGATTGGCAACCTACCGTACACTAAAAATCACTGTTAATTTTAGGGAAAAGATGGGATTGGGAAAAATGCCAATAATGGCTGCCAATAACGCTAGAAAGAAACTGTGTTCAGAACTTGGCACTAAAGTTGAACTTGACAGTCGTCTCTGTCTGTGGTTCTGAACCAAGGCCAGATTTGTGTTGTAAACGCTGTTTATCTGTCAGTGGAAAAACCAAAGTGTTCAGAACTGCATGTCAGCCTTGATTCAGCACCACGGACAGAGACCCAACTGCCTTCATGAGATTCATTGCATCATATTATGTTTCACTCATGCACTCATGTGATATTTACTATATGTCACTGTCACTATGGATACAGTGATACAGGCCCTTGGGTAGCAGTGTTACGTGTTTTGTCATTTAATGCATGGGAATGTAATGTAATATGTGGTGATATAAATGTACATTTTTAAAAATTGAAATACAATAAACGTAGTTAATTATTAAATGTCATCACTATCTGTGACAAGGGCTCATTTAAGACAAATAAAGAGTCGCTACAGTTGGTAAATATGGTTTTCAATCCTACATACTGCCTGTTTAAGTCATACTGACTAATCCATCACGTAACCTCTTCATACATGCATACAGTTTAGTCTAACCTTAACTTACCCATCAGAAAATCATGCATTTAGGCCAGCTGATGTTTCAGAATAGGTTAGGTTTGAGGTAGGTGGGTGGTGGGGGGGTTGTACCGATGATCCGCACTCCTCCGCCGCTTGCGCGCATTATCCCGTAGAGCGACACGGCGCGAGGCGAGGCGGCGTTCACCGGCCGGCTCCGCGGAAAAACTGCAACTTCTGTTATTTGCTCAGTAATCGGCCAATTAATGCGTCGCCCGCGTTTGTAAACCGTTTGCGTGGCGCTGCCTCGTGTTATCTAGTCAACAAATGCCTTAACAGTCTTAATCTTGGCTTTACCGGCAAGGAAATGCCCACAAGTGACCGAGCTGGAGCTGCGCGGAGCCCGCACGCATTCTGCGCCGCGGGTCGTTGTTGGAGGTCCGTCGTGCTAGGCGCGGTGCTGTATTGAGCCCACAGGTTATCATGAAGCAATGACATCCCGCAAATGATGGAATATACAAAACTGTATTTGTGCTTTTTAAACTGTTTGCAAGAAGTGAGGCGTGCATTGCCAGTCCACTGTTGACAATAAACGTACTGTATAGTAAACGACATGTACTGGATCGATTTAGTGAAATGAACTTCGTTCCTGGCTTTCTAAAGACGCTTATGTGATGCACTTCAGATATTTAAGGGGAAATTGAATCTGTTAGTGGAAGTGACCCTCGGATCCGCGACGCATTAGTGCGCTTTACAGCTCTGATTCTGGCACGCAACTGCAAATACGTGACTGGTAATGTCTTATTTTGTCATGCACTGTTGCTTGTTATGAATCCCACATTAAGTTGCCGGCTTAACATAAAAGTGGCCACATGAAACAAAGCAAGCAACACTGCGCTTCTCAATTCCTTTGTATTCTCTGTTTTCACATGGCAGGAAAGTAAATGCAGCCCCAACAAATACGCATTTGACCCGAACGGACCTGATTTCATCACATGGTTTCGGTGATCCAGCTGCGTGGGTTGAACGTTGATGCTCCGGGTCTCTGATGCGGGTGACCAGGCGGTGGGAGAGGCTCGCGACCCGCACATTGTTCCTCGCCCTCGCGCTGTTGCTGCATTCTAGGATGTTGCGGCAAGTGTTGCACGAAGGGCTCAGGACGTCTTTCCACAAACTGGGCCACTTTGTTGCCAATCACCCGGTGTTTTTCGCCTCCGCGCCCGTGCTGATCTCCATCCTCCTGGGCGCCAGCTTCAGCAGATACCGCATAGAGGAAAACGTGGAGTACCTGTTGGCTCCCAAGCACAGCCTGGCGAAGATCGAAGGGAACTTGGTGGATAGTTTGTTTCCCGTGAACAGGTCCAAACACACGCTGTACTCGGACTTGCAGACACCCGGGAGATACGGCCGGGTCATCGTGACTTCGCGCAGGGGGAGCGTGTTGGACCCTCACCACGTCAATTCTGTGTTGAAGGTGAGCACGATTCACTGGGTGTTATGGATTTGTTGGACAGCATAAATAGTTGCTAGTTGTCTAAGGTCCACAAATAGACCTTTTGTTTATTTATTTTATTGGCGTTTTGTCTTAAGTGCTTCATCTACCTTCTCCTGTTTATGAGATTAAATTCAGGAAACATTGCTAAATTTCCGTGGCTTTTCATATGACTGTAAACCTGTAACATATTTGATCACACAGTAAAACACCCCTTAAACACACCCTTACTTTTATAATGTCACAATTTAACAACCCTGACATCTGCTTTTAAAAATCTTTTAACCTCTTTATATGGAATTATATGTTAATAAATCTTTATCTTGTATGTTTATGCTACCAGATTATTGGAATTTAAAGGAAAATTGTCTTCTCACAGTAAATGTTTTTCATATTAGAAATATTTCAGGTACAGCACAACACATAGCTTTAGTTTGTGGCCTAATTTATCACCCTGTAGCTCTAAACTTCACTCCTCCAGATCCACCAACGTCCTGGGTTTCAAGTGAACCATGATGTTGGCAACCCATTGGTAGAAATCTTAACTTCAGACTTCATCTTTCCTTCAGGAAACCTGAGAGAGACGTTCTCTAATAAACACAGTTTTTAAAGAAAAGTACTTACAAGTAGACTTCCAAGTTACATTTAGATTCTGTATGAATTTTTTATTTTTAATTTTCTTAAAGCCTGAGCTATTAGCAGTAACCACATTTTATGATAATCTTATTATTCACACTGTCTTGTATTCTCCAATAGAAACCTTTTTTAAATTCTGTTAGCATCATAACACAGCAGGTCTCGGTGTAACCTTGCATACTGTATCAGTAATAAAACAACCTTCAGGATAGACATTAGCTGTCTTCAGTGCTGAGGTATGAATTAGGTATGAAATGGTTTTCCAGAATTCCGGAATATCCAGTATAACATATAGGGGTGTTTCTGTGCTGTGTGTGTAGAGCTGACAGTCCGTTTGCAGGGTCCATCTAGGGTGGGAGACTGTACGCATGCAGACATCAAGCTTTGATCCCAATCAAGGGTTAATTATCAAGCTTGAGCAATTAGAAGCTTCACTGGTGTCTGACATTTCGATGCTCCTTGAGGAGGCCGGGGGAGGCAATCGACTGCTGCTTTCCTGGCGATCCTCGCCTGACGCGGTCTAATCATTCTGACCTTAACAATGTGAAAGATTGACCTCAGAGGATGAACAATCCTGAACCCGCAGGGATTTCTGGGAAAGAAACTCTGAAAGTTTTTCCTGTGTTTTGTTTGTCCTGGAGTGAATTTTAACGGGAAATAGAACCGTTGAACTGTTGGCCCACTCTTCCTGGCAAGGACATGCTTTCTTGTTGCCTGGCAACAAGACGGTTGCAACTAAACGCTTTGAAATATTGACATAATTTACGTACTCAGAGTTTCTAAACTCTCAATTTATCTGTCTGTCAGACTTTTTAGCATAATATTTACTCTAAATTTACACCTAAAGGTGGCATGTAAATCCTACATTGTAAAGGAAAGGTTACATATAAATATAAAATAAATATTTACATATATACTTACTTATATGTACACACATATACAAACACATGTAAAAGATTAACTATTTTTATTCAAGCCAAAATTATTATAATATTATAAATGACTGACTATTTTAGGTAAGACTAACACAAATACAGTTTTTTGAGGCTTATATGAAGTAGAAACAGCTCTATAAGGATCATATTATAGATATATTGCTTTATAGATCATATTATATACAGTATTTATATATGTGCAGTACTGTTTGTTTATTGACTTCAAATGTATCTATCGCCTGTTCTTATTATGTGTCTCTTCTCTTCCCCAAATGACCACCCCACCCCTCAAACTCAAGCTACACAACACCATCACTCAGATCCAGGTCCCCATGCTGGGTTTCAACTACACCTTTGCCCACCTTTGCCTGCTGGATGACAGCAAGAACTGCATTGTGGATGACATCCTGCGGGTTCTCGAGGAGATGTGGTCGGCACGGGCATCCAACAGGTCCGCCCCCCCTCTGCGTTACCCCATCACCAGACTCAAAGACGGCCGGGAGGCGTACATTGGGCACCAGTTGGGCGGTGTCCAGACGGGCGGAGGGAGAGATGGGGTGCGTTCTGCTCGAGCCCTTCAGCTCACATACTACCTGCAGGCGGCCAGCCCTCTGAACGAGGTGGTGGCGGCCCAATGGGAGCTGCTGTTTTGCAGAGAGCTGGAAAACTTTGGAATGGCTCATCCGGAACTAGGCTTGTATCCTTTTACCTCCTCCTCTCTGCAAAGGGACTTCCAGAGGACCAGCCGGGTATCAGAGCGGCCGCTGCTCTTCAGCCTGGCCGTTTGTCTCTCGCTGGCCATGCTTTGCTGCTCCATGCGGGACTGCGTGAGGACTAAGCCCTGGCTGGGCCTGCTGGCTCTGGTGACCGTCAGCCTTGCTACACTCACGTCTGCAGGAATCTTCAACCTCACGGGTGGAAAGTACAATTCAACATACCTCGGCATTCCTTTTGTCATGCTGGGTAAGATTTTGAAACTTTCTGTCTTTGCCTAATCCAAATGTCATTTAGACTATAATAGATAGTTTTTTTGTATTCACTCCAGTCATTTGATATTTGATTCATTTACATTAGTGTATGTGACTTTGTATTCCTATCCAGCAAACAGGGGAACATTCTCAGAACGTTGGCTAATGTTCTCAGAGTTTTTTCAAAGTGGTCAAAAACATTCTTGCAGTGACTTGCAGAACTTTTTAAACGTTATACTTCAAGTTATTAGTGGAACATATTAAAAACATTATGGATTAATATGTTTGAGTAATGTTAATACAATGTTTAAAAAACTGGATGTTCTGAACATTCCTATAACTTTCAAAATGTTTTCAAAAAGTTTAGCATTTTTGTGCAAACATTTGGGAAACGTTCTTACAACCTAAAATTGTTAGCTGGGTACGGCTCAGAACCTCTCCTGCGATGTGTCATTAAAAATGGAACACTTCACATCAAAGAAATTCCTAATAGAACCCAATAGACTTTAGATATTCCACCCTTGTGTTCTGCGTTCTGTCTCTGAGCCGTTCTGGATGAATCAAGCGTGAGCTTGCAGAACAGATTCCCACACAGATTTCTTGCAATTAATTACAAACACATGCATGTATCCTGATGGTTCACATCCATCTCTGTTGCGTTCTCTCACGTTGGCTGTCCCTCAAACACAGTAATTAGGATCGTGTGTGGGAGGAGGTTTCTGTTGACTGGAACACTAAGCGAAAATAACAGGCTGGGTGAGAAAGCTAGAGAAACGGGAAGACAGGAAGGGGGGGGATGCAGATTTTGAAAGCTGCTTGTGTTGGTGTGTAGACTGACCTCCATGCCACCTGCTGCACAAAATTGCTATTGGTGTCTGTCCTTGTCATAAAGCTTCTACCAAGCTAACAATTTCAGGCTGTAAGAACGTTTCCCTATTCTAGGAACATTCAAAACATCGCTTTTTGAGATGTTATATAAATGCTATTGCTTTATTATTGTTTTTAAAACATTCCACTAACAATTTAAGAATAACAATTTTGATACTGCAAGAACATTGAAAGAACCTTTAAAGAATCTCCTTGCAGCTCATCTGCAGAGCAGTTATTTGCACCATAAATACAGGACTTGCTAAAGCAGTCCAGTGTTGCATATAGCTTCATCCAGGCTGCTCTTACAGAGCTGAACAGAGTTCAGAGATTATATTATTGCATTACAGATGTCTGACAAAACAAGAGACCTTATCTCTGTAAACCACCAGCCTCATATTAAAAACAAATTCCATTACAATGACATTAGCTCTCAGCTGGGGTCATGTGACAGTCAGATGATGATGATGATGATGGAAAGATGAAGGGAGATAGCATAAGTCATAATTGTTAAGATTAAATCATGATTCATGATGAGAAAAACATTTTAGTGTCAGGAGATGAGCTGAGTAGACACTTATTTGTGTGTCTTATACATGCTGATTGTTTAACTGTTCTTTAATTTGTTTTGAGATAAGTGAAAATAAAAGAGTGAAGTGATTAAAGGCTAAAAGGTTCATTTAGTGAAGAGGAAAATGACAAAAGAGCAACTAGTAAAATAGTAGCACTTTACAATAGGGTTCCATTTGTTATCATTCATGAATGCATTAGCTAACATGCTAGTTCGTTGTTCATTAACTAATGTTAAAAGATACACCTTTTGGATTTTAAAATGTATTAGTAAATGTGTCAGTTAACATGGACTCTGGTTATTAAAAGCTGTAGAAGTATTGTTCATGGTTAGATCATGTTAACTGGTGTAGTTAACTAATGTTAACAAGTAGAACCTCTTTGTACAATGCTACTGATAAAATAGAGAGAGATTGGTGGAAACAGCACAGAAATAGAAATTACATCTTATTTTCACTTTCTCTTGATCTTTTGCTCTCTCTCCACTTGATTGTTACGTTTAGCCACAACCACCTCTTTCTGCCCAATAACTCAATTTGTTACCTCTAACCCTGCCCAAAATCTCTGCCTCTGAGTCTAAACGGACAGGCCATGACCTCAGGTCAGCACTGCTTGGTCACTCTGTTCAATATTGTGTCGGGCACAGTTCCCAGGTCAGTGTAGGAGGCAGTAGTGATGACATCAGACTGAGGGAACCTCCGTCATGAATGATGAGTCACGGATGCCGTGGCAACCCTGTAGGTGAACCATCTGCTCGCTCGGCCTGCACAAGAGTACCATGTAGAAAGAGAGAGAGGAAAAAACACGTTAAAATAAAAAAGCAAACAACGTGTAAGTAAATTTAAAGGTGCAAATGAACAAAAACCAGCTATTGAGCAAGTACATAAGAAAAAGTGTTCAAAACATTTAAACGTAAGTTTAGAATAATGATTTATTATTTGAGATTTTGCGTTCAGTTTTTTTAGGAAATGTCAGTTTGCCTTTTATTTGTACGTAAGTAAAGTAACCTGCAATGTTACAAAACAGAGATGGCGACAGAGAGCCTAAAGTTACCGATTGCAGCTTTAAACAATCAAATTGTTGATGTGATAAGAGTCTTGTGTATGTGATTCTGATATTAAGTCGTACGACCCCATATCCCCTGATGTCAACCTTTAAAAGTAGCGTGACCCAGTTCTAAGGAGTCCCAAGGCTACAAGAACTGTCAGCCTGTACCGCATCCATAAGGCTTTCTCCTCTCCTAAGATTAATTTTACATGACATGTGGCCATCGTGTGTGAGTGACTGAGATTTTTAGCAACAAACTCATCAGCTGTGTGATGGAGGAGAGAGCAGGCTATAGTTAGATCTGTAAACAGAGGTGGTGTTGGCCAAGGGTTCTCACTCTGCTTTAAAGACAGACTCCTTTTTTCATTTTGATGGATTTTGAAGTAAATTAGATTGATGATGTATTAAATCGTGGCGTTTTCCTACAGGCTAAAGTAAAATATGTCATTTAATTTACATCAATTTGATTAAAAATTGATTTGTTTATTTGATTTTTCTACCACAATATTTTTGCCTGCTGCATTTCTGATTACAGAGACCTTTGAGCATCTGTGTGCATGCATGTCTTTGTGGGCGGGGTTTTAGAAAGGGGGCGTGTCTAATGCCTTGGCTAATCTGTTATTGTAGGACATCTAACGTAGCTTGCAGCATCTTTAAATGATGGGTGTAAAAATGCCACAACATGATTTTATCTATAGCAAAACTTTATTTAGAAGAGCAAAAAAGACAAAATTATTCCAAGCAACAGTATGGATAGACTATCCCAGCTAACAATTTTAGGTTGTAAAAATGTTTCTTGAATGTTTCCATTAGTAACACAAATGTTAAAAATGATATGTGAAGGTTGTTTAAATGTTTAAAACTTTTTTGTTACTTTGTTTAGATGTTGCATTAACATTATTGTTAAGTTATAGGAACGTTATTTGAGCATGTTTGATTAACGTTTTTAAAACGTTTCACTAACTTAACAATATATATCATATATCAAAATTATTCTTAAGACATTGTTCTACTAACATTAATGCGAAAATGTTTTTGATAACTTTAGCCAATGTTTTGAAAACGTTAGCTGGGATTCTTTTGAACATTTTTCAATTTCTGTTTCACAAATCACTGAGAAGCAGTGTTCTCTCTCTTCATCTCTTTCAGGTCATGGCTTGTTTGGCACATTTGAAATGCTGTCGTCCTGGCGTCGCACTCGTGAGGACCAGCACGTGAAGGAACGAGTTGCGGCCGTGTTTTCTGACTGCATGCTGCCGTTCACAGCCAGCACGGCTTTGCACGTGGTCACGTTTGGCATCGGGGCCAGTCCGTTCACAAACATTGAGGCTGTTCGTCTCTTCTGTCGAAACGCTTGCATCTCCGTGCTCTTCAACTACCTCTACATCCTCACCTTCTACGGTTCCAACCTGGTGTTCGCCGGCTACCTGGAAAACA
>JAZGTK010006275.1:0-21046 GCA_036877625.1 Ambastaia sidthimunki
AAGTGTATGTCGTAAACACACTGACACACTCTGCATTGAGGCAAGAGTCAACTATATAATGAATGAAGCTTTCAAACCGAGACATTGCACTGTGTTCCCAGAACAAGGGTATGTCAGACCATTATCACATTTTTATTGGTACATGTTGTCACATGGGTTTTAAAGTCTCAGTCTGCAGGTGTGTAGGTACTGTGAGATAGTTTGCACTTGTGTTTTTACAGCAGTGACTTCTTCCCAAAAGATATTTTGAAGTATGTTGGTTACCCAGCCTGACTACCCACTGACTTTACTGTGTTTGTTTAAACTACACAGGGATCAGGTGGAAACACATCCTCGGTTAGAAGTGATTTTATAGAGCAGCAGTACAACAGCGACCCAAGAGGCTCAGTCAGGTTTACTGCAGGAAACATGACTTACATTGTGGACTTCACTGGTAATTGGTCACTTTCAAGAATTTTCAAGACAACCTTTTTTTTGACAGTTAGATGCACAGAAATGTTTTTTGTTTTTGGAATGCTTTAGCCATGACTCAGACCAACCTGTCCACGAGAATGACAAGAAAAGTCAGAAGGCGTCCAAAATTCAATTCAATAGTCACGGTTAATAACAGGTATGAAAACATTAATTATCAGTTTAATTGCCTTTGCTCAGACAATGAACCAGATGCAAACAAGCAGAACAAACGTCTCTTTAAATAGTTTAAAAACTATTGTTACATAAACAGCTTATGTTGTTTATAATAATGTTTAGATTAGATAGAGAGATCAGAAAGCTCAGAAAGTCAAGTGTTAAAACAAATAAAACTGTATAATTTATAAAACCAGTCTTGTATACATTCACATGAAAATGTGTATAAGAACAATGTAAGAAATGATACAGATGATGTTCTTGTTTTTCATGAGTAACTTGTATCAAGTTTAACATCAGTTGTTTATTTGCTTGGATTACATGCAGTGTGCTAGTGTTGCCATCTCCAGCTGTGAGCCCCACAAATGTATCTACTAAATACGTCTGGGAATTCATGGGTGATGAAGGCATCTGGACAGAGTTCCAGAAACCAGTAAGTTCTTACTGTAGGTTTATCCTCAATCAAATAAACAGAGCTATCACAAAGTTTGATCAACGTAACAGTTTACTGGGTTTTTTGTGTCTACAGGGATGTTCGCTGGATAGTGCAGAAATCGAGAGATTATATCAGCTTAACCCTCAGTCACAGGTTTCATTCACTGCTGGACGAAACAATTACACCCTTAACTTTGCTGGTACGTTTTGGTTATAACTGCATACTGCTATCTGAACACAGAGTATATACTACAAACATGATGATATTACAAGCATGATGCTAATCAAATGATAAGGCATTTTATTATTAAACTACTTAAAGTTGACACATAAATGGAGGTCATGTGACAATATTATACCAGCAACATGTACTTTATAAGGAACATTTATGGGTAGTATAATGGCATATACTATATATGCTGCACTGTTTGCAGTATGACAGAATGTAGTTTCAATTTCATTTGATTTCAAACAAACACTAGTGTGCTTCTATTCAAGATAATGATTAAATTGAAACTTTACTGTTCCATATGCAGATTGCTCTGTGTAGTTTTTAATATTTTTAAAATGTATGCAGTATGCAGACAGTATGAAGTATACAGAAACATTATCATTTTGCCGTACAATTAAAAGGCCCAAGATTTGCATTTAAAGGATGAAATTTAAAGGGCATTTTGTGACTGTGAAACTGCAGCACAAGATTAGAATAACGTCTTGGTTTGGACACTTTAAAGATGACACAGAAATGATAACATTAGTTATTGTTGTTGGTATAAACAGGTCTTAAGAGCAGCATGTTAATATGTTTGTCTACAGGAATGTGTCAAGTGAATAACTGGTACGGTACTAAAAGAGCCGTGAGGAGAACAGCTGGTGAAACCCAGCAAACTAACAGGTATGAAGCCAGTAATAACAATTACTTCCTTATTAGGAAAATCAGCGTCATAAAAACATGTTATGATGTTATTTAAATATGACTGTGTTTTAAGTGCATTACACTCTGCTGTCATTTCTATCACAGTCAATTCTCACAAGCTTGTTGGCAGTTCAAAGACATTGATGACAACTGGAAGAATTATTCTAAAGTAAATAAAACTACATTTTTTAAGATTTTAAATTTCTATAAGTAGCATTTTATATTTTGTGTAACATTAATTATGATAATCTTAGTGTG
The DNA here is from genome assembly GCA_036877625.1 of Ambastaia sidthimunki. NCBI lineage: Eukaryota > Metazoa > Chordata > Actinopteri > Cypriniformes > Botiidae > Ambastaia > Ambastaia sidthimunki. The sequence continues at coordinate 2,237 of JAZGTK010006275.1, forward strand.
TCTGAAAAGTTTGTAGTATGGTATATCATTTTATGAACTTGTTCTTGATGGATTTTGTGTAGGGAGGTAGCCGAGGTTGTTGCAGTATATCAAGTCAAGATATTGAGGCTCAGTACCAGCAGGACTCCGCAGGCAAAATGAGTTTCAGGGCGGGCAGGTTTAACTATGAGCTGGACTTCTCAGGTGTGTGAAATCATGTTATATTCGACATAAAACAGCAATAAATCAAGACTTTAATGTTGACGTACATCTTATATTGACATTTTACAGACATGACGCAGACAAATCTGTCGACTAACACCAGAAGAGAAGTGCGCCGCCTACAGCTATAACATCTCACCCGACAGTCCTCACTGTGTTTACTTTACTGCGTTTTCTCAGGAATATGTAATATTCATTTTTACTGCCAAAGAATTTTATAGGAGTCCTATATATATATATATGAAGAACAAGTATATATATATAGATAGATAGATAGATAGATAGATAGATAGATAGATTTTTTTTACTTTTACTGTATTCATTCTGTATGTTTAACTTTAGTTTCTAACTAAATTTTATGTAATGGTGTCATACAGATCCTGTCAAAAGAATTTAATGCCGTATGAAAATTTGTAATGTGTCTGTATAATTTAGATACCACATTTCCGTGTTACTATCATATTCTGTTATATGCTACAATAAAAAAACTCATTAGGTTTTTCTGTATTACAATTTTAATACAAAGATGTTACTTATGAAAGCAAGCGATACCCTTTAAATAATCAATTTATTTGATTCCAAAATCACCATCTTACCAACAATCCAGTTCACATTTTTTAAATTAAAACAAACCCAAGATAATTTTATCTACAATAAGTGACTATTGGAAAACTGCATGTAGTAAAATGCTCATACAGCGAGTCACAATCTCACAATCACAGACCTGTTATTGCACAACTCTCAACATACAGTAAGGCCTCTTTTACTCAGAGAATCAGGAAAGATGTTCCCTTTAAATAAAACCTGTCTGGGTGTTAAAGATCCTCTACAGAAATTTGCAACAGTATTTAAAAAACTCAAGTGGCACTTCACCTCTATATACTGTACATCTAATGAGTCACAAATACACCATTTGGTGACTTGCCATGTTGCAGCTCTGTTTGGTCATGATATGGAATAATATGTTCAATTGGTCAAATATTGGCTGTTTAAAACAGGAAAATGCCAATATTACATAGTGCTAATGATTATAAACAAAAAAGGGACCTAAAGCAGCGATGCTGCGTGATCAGTAACCTCCCATAAAATACATTACAAGATATATAACAAGTAACAGACAAACACATCAGGCCTCATTTGTAAAACAGGAGCAAAACGAGTTTGCTTACATCACATGTGAAACCTTTAATAAACTGTGTCTTAAACAGCTGTGATAAGCCCCACCCACAGCAAAATCTCACTGATCTAAAATCCTGCTCCCCGACTGAACGTTAAACATGTTACGACAGGCTGGGACTGTCGCCCAGAGGTTTTGAAATCAATATGGACAGATAAATTATTTGTCATTGGACACATCATTTCTGGTTAGGACAGTTGTTTTATACACTGATGTATTCAACTCAATGCTACAATACAGAAATCTACAGAAATCTTCAAAAACAGTCCATCATGAAATGTCTAGGCCTATTGAAAACTTTTTTATGACGAGCACATTTCAGTCCCATTTTCATTTATTATTACTGTAATGCGGAAAAACAAATTGTACAGCACATTTGTAAAGTACAATTTGTATCATTGCAGTACTGACAATAAAATGTTTTCTTCATTACAGAACTGAGATATTTTCTCATTTTGGCAATGAGAAATTGTGGAGGGGCTGCTAAACTTTAATTTTGAAAAACATCTGGACAACTCATTGATCTCCTTTGAAATTACCTGTTCATTTTTTAATCAAGAATGGTTTAACAAAAGAAATTTGTTCTGCTCATGTTTTATCAATGAAGCCCCTGGACTGTCCTACACAAGCCACTACAGGCCAATGAAGCACAAACAACACTACAAACCCTACAGTTTTTCAGCTCTATGACATTAAGTGCACCTTAAGTTTGACAGTGTCCTCATTTTCCTCTGAGTGCATCAAAGTAGATCAGTGTGAAACTCAAATAATAATAATAATCACCAGTTACAGTATATACACAAAAATACATTGTAAATCAACTAACTAATGCCAAAACTGTGGATAGCACCGATATCCACTTTTCGCTAATCACTTCTAGCTCAGATTTGGGAAAACAATTGAGAGATTTTCTATTGCAGGAAACAATCATCAAATCCTCTTGATTTTAACCTGCATTCGTTCTAGTAGAGGAAGTCAAGGTCTGAACAGGAGGCTAAGCCTTAACCAAAACTAAAAAGTGCTTGAATTTGCCTTTCAATACTGGCAGTTTCTTTTAAGCTCCACTGTACTTAATAGATCTTAATGGAAAGTGTCAAGCCAAAACATGATGAATAACCAGATAGTTCAAAGCATCCACTGACTAAAGCAGGTAGAAGAGCCCAAGCACTTTGCTTCTTAAGAAAAGTGATGGTTTGCTCGGACCTTCGAGTGTTGTCAAGTGTTGCAAAAGGTGCACCATGATGAGAGCTAAAAAGACAAAACAAACCAGAAAACAATTATAAACACTTTTAAAGACACCACGTTCAAACTTTACACTGCTGATGTTGTTTCGCTTTTGATGCCCAATTAAGTGGGAACATAATCAAGGGCCCAAAGTTCTATCCAAAAAGGTCTTTAAGGTCATTGTTGACTGAAGCACTTTGTTTCATCATTCCAGGATTCACTGTGGGAGCAGCGACAGACTGTGAGAAGTTCTGTGGGTTGAAGAAGGGATTGGCCTGCATCCCAAAACCACCTTGCACCCCCCCGGCCATTCCCATTGGAGTTGCCTGCATGGGTGCAGTCTGGGAAGGTTGGCCTGTACCAAACTGACTGAGCCAGGGTGAAGGTGCAGTGGTTCCTGTGGTCGGTTTGGGGGCCATTTGGTTCAGGCTTACTTTGGGTTTGCTAGGGGTGAAGAGCGAGTCTAGGGCAGACAAGTCAGGAGGCTTGCTGGGCTGGTTTTGGTTCTGGGTGAGAGCACTGAAGTTTGGAGTGCTGGTAGTGGTGGCCATGCCTCCATAGAGGCCAGGAGTGGTGGGTCTCATGCCCATCCCCATACCTCCAGTCTGGAAGCCCATGGGTGAGTTAAAGCCATTGCTTACGGGGCCCACGGTACCCATTCCACCAATGCTGGGTCCAGATGGGAAGGCAGAGGAGATGGGGCCTCTGGGCCCAGAGTTTAACGAGAGGTTGTTCAGAGACGTCATATTGTTTAGAAGACTACTGGTTAGATCTTTTGCCTGAAATAAACAAAATATTCTTCAGTTAGAGCAAGTGCATCTAAAACAAAAAACATAAGTGATCACATGCCATCACAGCAATGCCAGTCAAAAAAAATCAATGTCAATCTTTTAGTGGTTCAATTGCTAGCTAACCATCAGATTAATCTGTGCCAAGGAGCAAACCACAAACCAACAGGCAAAAGTTACAGGTTGCAACTTTAAGGTTTTGTGTGACTGAATCAACAAATGTAAAGCAGATTTTAAAAAAGCCATGCATGGGTATTTAGTTATGCTTATTGATTAGTGCAACAGAATAATACACATATGTATGTAATACACCAATTGTGGGGCCTTTACCAAAAGTAGTTAAATGTCGATGTGGGTTGTATGCAAGTGGCTCTACATGTAACCTATGGTACTTCTATACAGCGTGTGTTACCTGTGGTGTTGTTGTTGCTGGTTTGACACTCTGTGGAGCCAATGGCTGCTGGCTTCTCAGTTTGGCAGCCTGTTCCTGTTCTTTAGCTAAACGCTGCTTTTCCTCCAGGGTGAGAGACACCTGAATTGAACCACAAACAACAGTTAGAACCCAGAGGAACACGTCAACTAGTTTTAACTGCTGTAAATAAATCCCCCACCACCTGAGCTCCATTTTAACACATATAAACACATGATGTAAGTGAAAGCACAGCAATCCTACAACACATCCTACTAACAATTATTTGGTTACACTTTGTTTTTAAGTTGTCCTTGTTAACATCATATATAGGGTTAGGGATAGGGTTTGATTTAGGGTTAGCTGCATGTAATTATGAATAATATACTGTTATTACTTACTGTTATTAAGTATTAAAGTAAATTAAAAAAATAATGTGACTCTAAAAGTGTCAGCAATGATTTCTGTGAAACGTATTTCTCAATGTTATGATGATGAACTCACTCTTGAGGGTTGAAAAGTAGCTGATAAGGAACCGTTCTCTTTACTACTGACACCTGAACTTCCTGAACCACCACCGAAGATCTCGTCAATCTTTTACAAAACAGAAATTCAATCATTTTATTTCACAGTTTAACACAGTGTGGGTAAGGGTGAAAAGTACAGTTGATACAGTTACTCACATCTCTGACTTGAGTAGCTGGACTCGGGGTGCTTTTAGTCTCCTCTGATTGGTTCATCTGGTTAGTGAGGTTTAAACTCCTGCAATGGATACAAATACTTGTTACAAGTCGACTATGAGTTCTGAAAGTTGACTACTGCATTTTAAATTTGGCGATTCAGGAGTTACAAATTAAAAACGATATACGTCAAACTCATAATCTCTACATTTTATGAACACTCATATTTAATTTTTGAGATGTCACTTAAAAGATGACAACAAAAAGGCAAATACAATTGCAGTGATTTCAACAAGTTTGTTAATTAAAAATAAAGGTAGTTACAGCTACATATTTATGATATTTAATTGTAATAAAAAACTTTTTCTCATATCAACTTTATTTATAAATACTTCAAAGATAATTTACCCAAATTAAAATTTACATTTTTGGGGGCACAGCCAGTTAAATTTTGACCAATCAGCAAGTCCAAGGACGTGACCATAGCAAAAAAAAAACAAAATCACAAACTTACTTTTAAAATTATTAAAATGCATTCTAAGGAATGAATGGAAAATAAAAGACAGCGATGATGAAAGAAATTAATAATGGTGTCACCTCTGCTGTTCCTGCATGACATGTAGCTGCTCGAGTTTGGTCTTATGCTCCGCCTCCATGCGGCTCAACATGTCCTTGATCACAGCCATGAAAGAATTAAACTATAACACACCAGAGACAGAAACCACTTTATGAACGTGTGCACACACAGAACCTACAAAAATGAACTGAAGTGACAACTGAAGTTGACTTTCAATTGAAATCCCTGAGGTCCAGCCGGTGGACACTGAGTGTTAAGTGTGAGGGAGTTTTCACCTGGTTAAGGTTAAGGTTGTTATCAATACTAAGTGACACCAGATGAGGTAAACTCTTTGCAGCCAGATGCTCCTTTGGGATGCCTAGTTTCTTATGGGTGAAAGTGCACTTGTAAATGCCTGAAGAAAAACAAAACATGTTTTTTTGTTGTTAAAAAAAATCACTCTAATGCACCAAAAAATAAGAGAATAATAACATTGTTGATACTTTTGAGATACTATTAAAAAAAGCAACTTTCCTTTTCCATTTACCTGTAGCTCTATTACATTAAAAGGGCAAAAAGACTCAAGAGAGGAAAATTTACCCAGAATTCCCATGAGCACAGCTGGTTCTCGGGATGGAATCTGTTGCAGGAATGGTAGAATTTCATCAATGACGTACCATTTATCCAGGTATTCCAGAATCTTGCCCAGGCACACCAAAGAGTTGACCCTCACCTGAGCAAAGATCAGCACAGGACAAATGAAACAAGCTCCTCACACTATTCATAAGTTAGAGAAGCAAGGACACAAACCCACCGCTAGTGAGGATGTCTGTAAACAGGCAGATTTGATTCGAGGGATAAGAGCGTTCTTCATAGAGGGATACTCGATCAAGTTAGCAAAAGTGGGAATGATATTGAGACAGAGTTCCTGTTCAGAAAAAAAAACAGAAATATAGATAAAACTCTCCAAATTTTAAATGTCGGAAATGTTTGATCTACTCTGTGTTCAATATACAAAAAGTCTGACTATCTGCTATTATAACTATATAATAGTTATACAGTTAACATCACCTGTATTTGTGTAGAAGGTGCCTCAACTGCTCTGTACACCATGGGCAGAACACTGTTCTTAATGTCCTCAGGAGGGGTTTTGGTCAATAGCAGGTCCATCTTTTGTAGGAATATAAGCAGGATCTGCATATGAGATAGAAAAGAGGTTATGAAAGCAGGATATAATGTATCCAGAATTCTGATACAGCCGGTAATGATAACTGATAATTGTGGCTTATAACTGATAATTGTGAACAATTGTGAGCAATTGAACAAGTACTCGACAGTCGACTGTGTTAAAGGTTTTATGTTGGTTCAATGAGAAATAAATGACACTAAACATGCACACGACAATAAAATTGATTGCATATTGTTTCCTTGTATCCAGCGGAAAAAACAGTTTTAGAGGCTTTACAGCCCCATCTGTCACCTTGTTATGATGGTACAAAAACAGCCAATAACGTGCTCATAAAAAATCAGTAATACACAAACAGAAGTGGATCAGTGTGTTAACAACAACTACCACACAGACAAATCACACGTTCACAGACTCACTCACCATATTGCTGGCCTGACAGCATTTAAAGAGAAAGTAGTTACAGACTTTTAAAAACCTCAGTCAGTACAACAATCGTTCAATGGTTGAGGTTAAGGTCAGGTTAGCACATTTAATAGAAACATCCCACAATTAAGAGTCTTTTACATCCAGTGTTCAACAAAAATCAAGAGTGGAAATGATAAGTGACTAGTTCTGTTTAGCATGTGTGTGCTTGTATTTTGGTTTACAAAGACACAAATGTCTATAATGACATGTGCATAACAACTGTTACACACAGACACGGGATTATTAGGATTCCCTATTGTGTTTCTTTGATTTGGTTTTAAATATTGTGATACCTCTACCACACATGCTTGTGTGTGTGTGTGTATGTGAGAGTAAAAAAAAGAGAGAGAATGAGAGAGAGAGAGAGAGAGAGCATGCACCTGTACAGGCTCCTGTTGTTTGAACACTGGCGTAAGGTCTGGGAGAACGAGGCGGACATATTCCTCTTTAGTGCACTCTTCAGCAATGAGCAGAACGTTTGGAAGTATGAATGGAACCATGTCTGGATTCACAAACTCAGATGTGAGGGCTGGTAGAATCCGGTAGACCACCACTCTCTAAAGAAACAACAGCTAATGATCTCTCTCATAAAGAATACATGAACATAGAGATATTATTGAACCCTTCGGTACCAATATCAACAGACTGTAAGTTCTTTAAACCTTATAATTATGCCAAAACAAAAACAATAGCTAACATAGAAACTGTCTTGCGATCTTTAAAGTCAACAACAAAATCAACAATATATCATGAGTCTCTATGACATTCTGATAACTACAAGACTGTGGTCAGTCCTTCAGTGTAAATGTAAGTGAGTGTTTTGTCTGTTTCATTATCTGGCAGCTTAATATTTAAATCATTAACCATAAATAAGATCAATAATAACAGCAATGCTTGTCTTTGTAAACACCACTAATAACATTACAGGCCACTTTCGGTTTCCAATAAAATCCAATCTAGAGGAATGCCCTGCATTATCCAGAGTGTTTTGCCCTGCATTACTGCCTTAATGTCATTTGTTAATGTGGTGAAAATTTGATTTCATGTTGCCATTGTTATGCTGATGGTCTGTGTGCAAATATTAGTTCTTGCCTTAGGCAGCTTGGGCAGAACTTTCGGGAGGCCTTTGTAAAACTGAGATTTCTGTAAGTTGTCCCGCTGGAAAAGCGAGTCAAAGTATTGAAGAGTCATCGCTCCGACATCATCGAAGAAGGGAATCTGAACACACATTTTGAGATGCCAAAAACTCTTAGTAAGGGTCTTACATCATCATGGTAACACAATGTGTTGCATTGACTGCAGAATAGTAAAAATAGTTTTGTTTGTTTTTACTGTCTTTACTAATACCAATCATACTTTTTGCATTACGTTTATAGTACTTTTTAATAAACCAATTTGAAATTAAAGCCGTTCTTTTAGTGAGGGTAAAAGTGTGGGTAGAGAAGAAAGGAAGAGAAAGACAGATCTGACCTTTGTCATCTGGTCTGCGTCTGGACGCACGTTGGACGTGACGCTTAGCAACATCTTCACATGTTCCCTCACCTCCTCTGGGATCTTAGACAACATTCCCGGACTCAGATGACTCAACTACACAAAATCATCAGCAGCATTAAGTGTTAAAAACAAAAGACAAATGACAGGAACTCTGAAACAGGATGTTAACTCTTGAGGTGAAAATCTCAAAGCATGTGAAACATTATGTCCAAACGTCTGTGGACAACCCCAGCACCATATAGTTTTTACTCCTCTGGGAACTTTCAACAAGCTGTTGGAATATGGCAGTAGAGATAAGAGCTTCAGTAAGGTCCGGCCCTGATGTTGAGTGATGGTGCAATGCTGTCTACTGGGGTTCAGGTCTGGACTATGTTTAAGCCAAAATTTTACCAGATTTAGTAAACTATTGCTTTATAGATCTCACACAGGGGGTCACAAAAACATGTTGTTTAACAAGCTGTTTTTGGGATACTGGTGAACATGGTGTTGAAAAAGCAGTGCAAGCGTTTTTGAAACGGGGTCACATTGGCAAACAGGTTAACAACATGTGGTCTAGAACCTCATTCTATGCATCATGATGGTTTGTTTTCTCTGGAATTAGAGGATCTGCCCAAATGACCTAGTTTTTTCTAGAAACACTGCACACAAAGCAGAAGAGACTTCTACTTTTGTCTTTGTATATTGACTTCTTAAAAGTGACTTCTCACCTGATCGAGCTGTCGACTGAAGCTCTTATATATATCCTGCTTGTTAACCTGAAAGACGGGCTTGCCTTCATTAAACACAGCGTGGATCAACACGCCCAGCGAGTACATGTCAGAGGCGGCGTCGCAGCTGACAGACAGAATGTACTCTGGGGCGACATATTCTGGGTTAGGCAGGCAGAGAGGTGGCAGATTGGGGTCCCACTCCTTACACACATACTTGGGCTACAAAAGCAGAAACAAAAAGTGGTAGTTTAGTCCTGATGCTTCTTGTTAACAAATCATCAAGAAAATCATGTGAGAGGGTGAGAAGGGAACGAGTGTTGGGAAACAGCTCAGGTTTAAAGGTTTAAAACTCAAAATGAAAAATACCCGTCTTTTATTTAATACTAAAATACTGATTTTCAAACCGAATTTTTGCATTGCCTGTACTCTTATTACTGCAGTGCATTATGGGATTACATAGTCTACTCCATAATGTCTACTATGATTTCATACACCACTATAAAATCTCCTCAAACAGTGCACTACATAAGACCACTATATAGGGAGCTATTATGAACACAATCTTAGTCTTCTGTACTGTGTTATTATCTTAGCAACATGCTAACATCAGACTCTGATGTTATCACCTGTGAGATGATTCTTCATGTAAAGATTGTTTTAGTTGTTGCATGTAGAACGTTTCAGATGAGTCACTTATAGGGTTCATTTCAGGTTGAAAGCAGTCTGAACTACTTATGTAGATGTTAAACAGCAAACAGGTCACAAGCGCTGATAGTTAGACTGTTAAGGCACTTTCTAACCTCTGCGTCAGAAGGGTTACTAGAGGAAATGCTAAAGTCAAAGCCCATGATCTTCCAAGCTCCACTTTTATTCAAGATGACGTTCTCTGTGCACAAGTTACCGTGAACCATTTTCACTCCACTGTGGAGAAACGACAAACCCTCCGAGATCTGAGAGGAAAAACAACAGAAGAAAACTGAGATTTTATCACCTACAAATCTTTCTTTAATAACAATTATTTAACAAACCTGTCAGGTACGTAGTATTTTATCCCAAACTCAAAAGAAGAAATTTTAAGGAAGTTTACATTTTGCATAAATAACAAGCCTATCAGGAAACAGCTTTTTGTATTATTAAAAAAGCTTTACTGCTAAAGAACAATGAACTCATGTTCATCAAGAGATACTAATTAAAAGCCACTTTATTTTGGTTTCACTTTAGTTTATGGTGTCATAGTGCAATTCTACATTTAAGTACTTAGTAATATTCATTAACAACATGTATTTGCTACAGGAGTAGGATTAGGGTTTGGTTTAGGGTTACTGGCATGTAATTACACATAATTTATTGTTATTAATACAGTAAGTACATGTAACAAAGACACAGTAAAATAAAGTGTTACCAAAGCCATTACATTTTAATGGGTGGAGGGGCAATTTATGGGGGAAGACGTAATCCCATGACCATCCCAATACTATTTTTATTTCAATTCTCGATTGATCGGACACTGTCACTTACAAACTAAACTAATCATAGCGTGGCATCTACTGAACCTATCCCATCCTTTAATGGTTGTAAAAATAGGTTTTATTTTATTTATGCAAAAGTGTTTTTACTTTGTTCTTGTGCATTACTGCTCCACAGGCTCACCTGCAGTAAGCCGTATTTGGTCTCCACATCATAGAGCTTGTATTCTTTGATGTCTGTGGGAACAGGACTGGGCAGATTGTCCCACTGGCCGAGCACATTAGCTAGACTGGCAAACACAGGCTCTGTGCAGAACGCTAGACAGTCTCTGGAGATAAACAACCAAACAACATCCAATGAGAACAGCAATTCAAGGCAGATAAAAGCACAACTGAGAAATGTCTGATTCAAGTACATCCATCTCTTTTTACCATGAGCAGGTATGTATGGGTCACCGCTTGAGGGGCAACATTATGTATGTAAAGGCAAAACAAAGACATTAAAAAGTGAAAGACAGACATTCTGCTCTCAAGCCTGGTGAACTGTCCACCTTGATCATTTATTACAAACTCAACGCTGTGAATCAGGGTAATACTGATTTGTCATGTCACTCGCTCAATAACTGATTTTTGTTCTTTTTTTACCAAAAAAAAATGAAGGATTGAAGCATTAAACTATCTTATTTTGTTAGCCATTTAAGTAAGAAACACCCAAAAGTCTTACACAATCAATTTATGATTTATAATACTCACAGCTTTCTAACTGCAGGCTCATTTGGTCTCAAACGGCCCTATGAGGGACTAACAAAATGAGACAGAGTTGTGTGTTAAACATTTGCACTGCAGTCACCTGGACTCCTCTAGCGGGTGTTGAACCGTGAGCAGACGCGGGTGTCGTAACCGGGTCAGCTGCTGGACTCCTTTCTTCAGTGAATCAATGATCTGATCCTTCTCAAACTTCTGATAGCGATCAATGATCTTCTTATCAAACACAAACACTGCCACTTCCTGTGGGCATCAGAAAGCTATTGAGATGTTTTACAGAGTGAACCAGAATTAAAACTCTGTACTGAATCTTTTAGTTATTTATTTTGAGTCAGATTTATAGACATACACTACAATACAGTTTAATTTTCTGTAAAATCAGTTTTGAAGTAACGTGTACTGTACAAACTGCTAAACAAATAAATGTAACTTGTCCTGATTGGTTAATACAGCGTTCCAACAATGCTAAAAAAACATTAGTAATTGCAATAATGCAGCACCCATAGACACCAGCTGGTTTACCTCTGATTGCTATAACTTTTAGACCAGTTATGCCACTTAATACATTTGCTAAAATACCATTTAGATTTATTTATTTTATTTGTTTATTATGTAGTGATATGAAAGCAATAAGCCACTCACAAAAAAACAGAACATGTAACTGTCAAGCTGACAACATTAATTTAATAAAACTCCACCCTGCACTTTCTAGGCTACAAGAAACTACAGAAAACGTCAAAAAACAGAAACTTCCTCTTTTACCGTTGCATGAAAATGACACAACATTCAAAATTTCACCAGTTATGTTGTAACCAGATTCAATGTGCTCTTCCCTTCTGAACAACTTACAAACTTACACAGAGCTCTATAAAACAGAATTATGTCATTTTAATGAGTAACTGAGTAAGGCTGATGGTAGTTAGTAATATAATAACCTGATCACCTGTTTAGTAGATTTTTTGGTGCCGTCGTAGATCCTCCAGCTCATCCCAGGACCCCCGCTGGCGATATGTCTCCCCACCTCAAACTCCCGCGTGACAGGGTTACCCATGACGGCGCTGGTCATGTCAGCCGTCACCTTGGTGACGGTGCTCTTTAATTTATTGAGCATGGACTCCATGATTTCACTGACTGCCAACCTGCAACTGGAAGAAGCGACACAACAGTTGTATTGGCCCTGTGAATTTCATCATGCCTACACAAGCTTTTCTGTTGATGCAGCCAATAAAGTGAAGCCAACTGAACACACTGAGCTATAAGAGAGATGTTCTACAGTTTTAAAAAAGCTGTGTTCTGAGTCTTGTTAAGTGTACTGCTATGCATTTGCTACAGTTTTATTTATTGCATGTCACTGCACTATGCTGATCTGTTAGTTTTACTGTATGAATGCAAATGATCAATACTCTATTCTTAAACCAAACGGTGGTAGGACTGCAAAATGCAATATGCAATAACTTAATAATAAATGCTGTATGTGATATTTGATGCAATAACATTTTGTAAAAGCAACCTGAATTAAAATGAAATATATTTAAAAACTGAAAGTTATATAACCAACATACATGTTTCACATTATAAAACACAAAATAATAACCACAGAAAAGAAATATTTCTAGTAAAAATAGTCATTTTATAGGATAAAAGAGACACCAGGACCGGAAATACATCTGAATATCTGTCACAGATCATTTTCATCAGCGTCCGAGCGTTCCCAGCTCAAAACAAAAAACTAATTCATGCTGACAACCTCTCCTGACTTTGCAGGAGCAGAGAGACAGAAAAGCATTCTCTGTTCTGACAGCTCCACACAGACTGAAAAAGGCTGAATCTACATCATAACACAGTCATTTGCCTCCGGATTGAGTAAACTGCATTATTAATATTAGTATGCAGTAGTATTTATCAGCTAAACTAGTGAGGGTTCAGACACTCAATCAAGTAAACTGCGTTTAGGAAAACACTTTACAGCTCATAAGTTGACAAGATCTTGCCTTAAGTGATAAACCTCATAAACCTCAGATCTTCTGTGTCAATTCTCACACAAGCTTCCAGTAAAATGTGCTTTTTGCATGCTCTCAATTTCTGCAGTTAACACGCATAACTAATGAACATGTACAAATAAACATGCAGATTTATTCAGATATATAGACCAAACCCTGCAAAACTAAAAAAAAGTTTTAAAAAAATGCACTGATTAAAATTAAAATCAGTTTTTAATAAGATTTTAGAATTAGATTACAATAAAAAACATTAAATGGATAAGAAGATCATACTAGAGCTTATGCGAGACATTACTTATTATTTTTTAATTAACGTTGGCTTGTTAGACAGCAAGTCACAATTGCGTCAAACATTCTTACGTCACAGTGTGACGTTTTAAAATACTGAATGAAAGAAATTATTTAATGAATGAGGTGTAAAGTTGTGATCCTGAATAAATATATTACCGAATAAATATCTGAATGTATTAACTGCTGACAGAAATGTCCGCTTTTTTATGTCGATTTTTACATCAGACAATCAACTATTACGCCACATCACAACAGTAGCCTGAAATGTAACTTTATAAGTCATAATAATGTTTTGATGCCAAAGATGCTGTCGAGACAAGCAGCTCACAAGGTTTGAAGACACAACCATGTCGCTGTAGCTAACGTTTATTAACTATGAACGTGAGTAACATTTGTGTTCCTTGAGGCTATGAAACCTTAAACTATTACAATTAGAAACATTTTAAAACGTAATTTCCATTCTCCTCAAGAAAGCCAATTAAAGTATTGTCATAGAATTAAATCCACAATATAAAAATATAACAAAACACGCAGCAGCTCAGCTAACAAGCTAATGCTAGTGTAGTGAAGCGTCACTCCAGACAACTCACGATTAAACACAATACAACATTTTAGGAGGATTTTTTACATCATAAACAAGGAGGATTTATTCTTACCTTTACTTTATGCGAGATGACAGGGCGATCGAGTGATCAAAAGCAGGATTAAGACAGTAAAATAACCGTCAGTAGCGGTGGCGCCTAAGAGCCTCCATGACAGTTCATCAAAACACCTGAGAGATGCGTGAACCCAGAGCAAACATTCAACGTTAAAATCTGATAAAAGACCTCGTTTCAAAATAAAATCCACACTGTTTCTCATTCAAATCTTCAACATCTCATTATATAACATAATGAAGTAGACAGATGTATCCACCAGTACAGAAACTGGCATATTTCTGTCTGGGATAAGTTTGGTGGTAAAAATACAACTAAACAAATATGAAAATAATTGACAGGAAAACGTTCATTTAAATGTATTCATATTTTAATTAAAAGGTTTTGTGGTTTCTAAAATGTTAAGAATTCAAGTTTAATCCTGATACTAAATATTGGGTCATTAAATTTTGCCATGAGATTCTCACAGAGCCCCAAAAGAACATAACAGACACAGTGTAGGCAGGTTTTAATAAGTTTAAAATATCACAACATGTATAGTGCATCTAAATCCAGGGTAATTACAGTCATTAATCTCATTAATTAGTCCAAAGTACCAGTAAAACAAGTAAATTAAATTTCCTGATCAATAAATATCACTGATATGCATCACCTATCAAATCCAGTGCATTATTCTATAATTACATAAGCAACAGAAGTTTCCCTTTAATTATACACTTACAGAATACAGTAACACACAAGGTTAATATTTATTGAAATACTTGGTGCTTAAAGTCATTGAATAAAAATTAAATAAGTGATCATTGTTTCAAGTAAACGTTAACATGAATCTTTATAAAGGTCCATCCTGTACTCCTTTCAAGTGCAACTAAAACTCTAATAGCCTTAAAATCCTGAAAAATTTCAAACACTTTAGACTGAGAAAATGTTGTAAACGGTCTAAAAATATCAGCATATTCACTCACATGATAAAATGTTTGTAGTGTACAGCAGTAATTGGTAGTTTCTTCACAGAATGCTTTTGAAAATCCTCTTTCAAATTAGCTTCTAACTCATTTACAGTATCACAGAAATTATCTACATTTAACAATAGTATATACTGTAATTTTGTTCATTGCACTGCATTAATCCAATTACATCCAACTATAAACACAGTAGTATGGTTAATAATTAATCTTTGGATTCCTACATAACGTGGAATGCTGGTGCAACTTCCACCATTCTACAACTTCTAATGCCTCTCAGATGCCTTCAGCTAAGAAATAAACTACATTTGCTTGCAAAGTAATAACTGTACTTGTCATTTTCTTTAACCTGGATAAACAAAAGCCGTATGGCTTGCTACAGTCTACAGTTATCCAGTGTTTTCTACTGTATTTTTTTAAAACGAGAAGAAGTGCTGGAGAAAGACTCCCGGGTGATGCTTCTGGAACTGCTTGGCAAGGCGTCTCTTCTGTTTGACGGACAGACTGTCGCTGTGAGCGATATGATCCATTAACTGCTTTAAACTGGCAAGAGTGGCCTTATCTCTGTTATCCTTGTACTGCTGGAGTGATACCTGCTGGCAAAATGTGAACACTGCAGAGCCAAGACAGAAAGTTAAGTTGAGCTTCATTTTGTACAAAACAAAACATGAGCTGATGGTCTAGGACCCGCAGAACAGTTTGTCATCTTATTATATCAACAAGCACAACACAAGTACGTTGCTTATGTAAAATGCTAACATTTCCCATCATCCCACTAGATGTCACTAAATATCCAGTATGTAGGCAAGTGTCATTTTTGCAGCACATTAAAGAAAATTTGAGTGCACATTGAAAAGAGACTGAATGAACGTACGTGCTACGTTGTCTAGATCCGTCCCCTGCTGCAAGGTTTGTAGAGTGTTTCTCACAGCTGTGATCAATGTCAAGGGTGTCTAGATGAATGAAAGACATTGTGTGACTTAAGAGTAACTTTCGACTTAAGTATATAAATACATTTTGGGGCTTGTGTCAGATGTAATCAGGGTAATGTGTTTGTACCTTGAAGAGCTGTGTGTAGTTGTCCATGAGGAACAGCAGTAGCTGCTCACATTCTACACGAGTCATCTCTTTATTCTGGATCACAGCCTTCACAAATGTCCTGCTTACCAAAGCCCGGTTCTCAATCTGTTTCAGCACAAATGTAAAAAAATTGTGTATCTATGATTACATGAAGTTTAAATAAAAAACTGCTCTAATTTTGGCCCACACCGATAATTTTACAGAGATCTAATAATTTCACCGTATATTACAGAGATATTAAATCAACAAATCATTCTTTCACATAACGCATTGTTAGACTTAAACAAGTGGCCTTTAATGTAGCCAAAATGTGCTTTTTATGTCATGCTTTTTATGTTGTGGCGTTACACTTACAGGGACCATTTTGTATTTTAAAGTATTCCACAAAACTTTAAAAGCAATGTTTACAAATCGAAATTAATAGATTTCCACAAGATTTTTTAGATCCTTGATAATTCTTTTAGGTAGTGGCATCAATTATATTATTGCAGTTAACTATTTACTTTACGATACTAGTACACTAATATAATTGCATTTTTGTACCTTTTTGTTAAAAATAACAACTGTAGTTTGTGGTGTATTTGACTCTGGACCAGCTGCAAATGTATATACCTGCTTGTGTAGTCTGAAAGCTTCATTATCTGCAGAAACTGCCATAAAACCCAACAGCCGGCGGAACTCATCCCTGCTTGTGGACTCCACCAGCTGCAGAAACAGTTGAGATGCTCTCAGAGAATCTTGACTCCTCCCACAATCTTCCACAATAAAAGACACACACACAATAAAACAATCATTCCAACACAATCAGATAATTAACATACATCCACATAGTGAAAAGTTACCCAAGAGATGCAGGATTCCAGCCTGGATGTCTGTATAACGTCCAGACAGCAGTGGTGGTCTGTCTGGGCTATTGTAGTACTTGGCGATGGTGTCGAACAGCAGTTTCTTGTGTGTCCCGAACTTTTCCTCCTCCACTGTTGCCTTCTGCTGGGTGAGCTGCTCGCTGACAACCACGATTAACTGATCTGGGAACAGCTCAAGACAATCCACTGCTGCAGTCAGCCAAGAGTCCAGTCTTTAAAGAGAGAAATGGCACCCACACACAAAATGCATGATGCAGTAACATACATTTTAATTTTGTTTAGTTTTCATTCACAATATCTTTAATATGGAATGCAACCTAATTTACTTACAAAAGGGTTGGAATTTACTTAGGTAAATTAGGCTGGAATAAATATTTTACACTGACTCAAGCAGGTTGAGACTCTTTGACACTTCATGATCCACACAGGTGTTGGAGATGACCAGGTCACCGTGGTTACGCAGTGAAGAGTCACCGTGGTTACGCAGAGGCTCAGGTTTGGCAGGTGAGGTCAGAATACAGTCCAGCATGGGGATCTCAACCAACTGCAGCAACTGTAGTAATGCCTGCTGTCTCCAAACCTCTCGCACCACTAACAAAATACAAGAAAATGTAGATAATAAGCACAATGTACACTTTTGGTAAATTCTGGGACAATGGCACTTGACAAATACATTGCTATTGGAATAAAATGCTGTTAAACTCCAAACTGCACATTGAAAGTAGTGCTGAACATTAAATTACACTGATGATAGCTGTGATTTCTGCCCCTCGGGTTAATCAAGCATAATAGTCTAAGACAGGGTTCAATCCATGTTCCTGGAGGTCCACAGACATGCAGAGTTTAGCCCCAACCTACTCCAACACACCTGCCTGCAGGTTTCTAACAGTCCCAAGGCCTTAATTAGCTGTATCAGGTGTGATGCATTAGGAATAAAGCTCTGTAGGTCTCTTGGAGACCTCTGGTCAATAGTATTGGTGAGTTAAAAAGCAAAAATGACTAGCTAAGGCTGCAAATTGTTGTTTAATAATGAGCAGTGTCCTTACAAAGCCTATTTTTGTGTTCCACAGAGAAGGAAAGTGATATGAGTTTCTAATGACAAGTGAGTAAATAAGTAACTAAACAATGACAGAATTTCCTGCTAAATTCATGCATGCCGTCACCTGTTTTTGAAAGGAAACTATTGGAAAACGCAGCACGATGCAGAGCGGAGGGCACAGATGGGTGTAGGTTTATGTTTTTCAGTAGTCTCTCCACCCTTCTGTCAGATGATCCTAGAACAAAGGGGTTGGAAATGGTCTGCATTTCTCCAAACCTAAAAATAGACATTATACAACTTTAGTTCTGCCAGTAAATTTTTATGGTACTAATTAATTAATTAATTCTTATGGTAGTTTGCCACTATATAATGACACAAATAGGATTACTTTGAAGTGGTCCTCCTTCCAGTGTGTTTAGCAGGAGACTGGTTCTCATCATATCTCTTCATAGATGATCCAGGAGGATCACTACCATCCAGGAAGCGATAGAGGCTGCAGCTGGAATCCTCAAAGGTCATTTCCTTCTCTTTCCTGAAGAGCTTCATCCCGATAGGTTCAAACACTCTGGACTCCATCAAGGCCTGGCAGAGTTTGGCAGCTTTTAGACGGGACACCTCGCTGGAACAGAAGTAGATGTTCTGCATGAGGTGGCTCAGAACCACATCCACAGCATCAGAACCGGTGAAGCAGTCGTGATGGGTGCGCAGGTGCTGTCTGCGGGCTCTGAGCTCCACCTGCGTCTGCAGAGCTTCAATGATGTTCTGCCACAGCTGGGTGGCCCTGAAAGG
>JAZGTK010006276.1:0-21046 GCA_036877625.1 Ambastaia sidthimunki
TGTTTAAAGCGCGTGAAATACAGGATTTATTAGGGTCAAGTTTTTGTTTAGGTAGCCCAAAATGTTTCTGTTTTTCGTCTTTCTTTACTGTTTTGTGCGGCTGCCTCTTTCATGACACTAGAGGTCGCTGACATACAGCTGTATGCAAACTGTGACAAGTTAAAAACTGACATCATTTACTTCAAGTAACTTCAGGCACATATTTTTCCACTTTCAAAGTCATTAAACCATTTACAGAAATTACAACAACTCCCAACATCATTTATTTGACAATGCACCTTTTCTGTTATTCCAATTAATAAACTCAATTAAATACCCTATAAATAAAGCAAATACCCTATAGAGCAAATAATAGATATATGAGTATGTGAATTAAACGCGTTTTATAGAGCGATACTCGTTTTGATATAATAACATACCGGCTATAATAAACAATGCGGAGACATATGGACAAAGTCACGTGACTCACCATGGCAACGCCGGCTGTCATCAGTTCCGCGCGAGGAAAGGTTGTTGAGTATTGAGAGCCGGCAGGTAGATGCACAGTTGCACACAGTTTTAATGTCCTCTGGATTAAAGAAACCTGTCTTATCATTGCCTGATTGACTGATTCATATCAAAGATCACTGTTCGACATCATGAGTCACCTCAACACAGGGTGAGTAACTCAACTAGACTAGTTGCTATAATGACTGTGCTGCTTACATTGTGTACTAGAGATATTTCAAAGTAAAAGTGTCTTGTGTTAAACAGCTAGTTACATATCCTAGTAATATACAAACTGATTATTTTGCAGCGTTTTTCATGCATGACCAAAAGCCCTTGTTACTGTGGAGATATAAACATAAAGATGCCATCCTTTTTGAAATGGGTTGCCAATATTATATATGCATGACTTAACTTGGCTGTTTATTGAACCTGCAACATACCACAAATAGTCAGTTGTCACGTTGAAGCTTTGTCTAAATTGACCATTAATCCAAATTTGTTTATTGCCATTTGTTTACACTATTAAGAAATACAAGACTATCTGTTTTGCCCTTTGCTAATCATTAATGTTCATTATTTCTGAACAATACTAAAGAGAGACATGAGTTTAGGGGGTGGGGGGGCATGGGTTAAGTGCACATTCAATTCCAATAGAAACCAGACACCAGTAATGCTATCTACTTGGCCTGAGGAGTGGTGTACAGCTTCTGTTGTCTTCTTTACAAATGCTGGGGGAAATCAAATCTGGATCGGAAAAAGCCAGGCAGACAAACAGTCCAGCATTTTCAGTACTAC
Source organism: Ambastaia sidthimunki (assembly GCA_036877625.1). Lineage (NCBI taxonomy): Eukaryota > Metazoa > Chordata > Actinopteri > Cypriniformes > Botiidae > Ambastaia > Ambastaia sidthimunki. The sequence goes on from JAZGTK010006276.1 coordinate 1,285, forward strand.
ACTTGACACAGATGTAGAGTTCTCACCGCTGATGGCCTTGAGAATCAGTCACCCACTCCATCAGCCTCCATGAATGTTTTAATGATACCAATTTCTCTCCTGTCTCTGTTTATAGTCTTCTTGCAGCATACAATAGCTTAACAGACAAACATCTGACCGGATACTTCAACAATGCGAGGATACGCAGACATCTTCAAAAAGTTGGGCTGGTATGTGTATATTTAGGTCAAAAATTACAGCTATGGCAACATGTTGCTAAAGGGATAGTTCACCCCAAAATTCTTCCATCCTTTACTCATCCTCATGTCATTCCAAACCTGTATGAATTTTTTCAACTGTGGAACACAAAAGAAGATATTTTGAGAAATGTCTCTGTGGTTTTGTGTCCGTACAAAGGAAGTCAATGGATGCCACTGCATGCCAATCTTATATTTTGTTCCTTAGAAGTTAAAAAGTCATACAGATTCGGAATGACACGAGGGTGAGTAAATAAGTAAGTGAACTATCCCTTATGAATTCTATGAGAGACAGTAACTCATAGTGTTTGCAAACTAACATACATTGATTTCTAATGTTGCATGGTTTGATTTTGTTACATGTAATTAGCATTCTCATAATGATCACTTTAGATATTCACAATTCAATTTCGTAACCTGGTGAAAAGATGAAAGGGAAGCAGTTTTATCATAATGAACATGAGGTGCATCAGTCAGTAAATACAGGTGCGTGTGCTTCAGATTAGCCGAAGTGGACGGATCGTTCCAGACAAGGAGTATAAGCACCGGCTGATCCAGAGAGCACATCAGAGACACATCAGAGAGTGTCTGGCTCAAGCCATCTTCCACAAGGTGCTAGACATGGAGGTGTGCATTATGAATATTTTCTATTTATATTCTAAGTTGAGACAAAAAGTTGTTTATTAAAGGCAGAGTGGGCAATCTTTTCCATTTTGTGTTATGTTGGTTGAAAGTCTTTTCACATCGTGAAAACAATCACTAAGTGGTCTAAATATATTTATATGTCTTCTGTGTGGGACCATAATATGTTCGTCCAATCATTGCATTCGGTTTGGAGGGGGCGTGGCTTTGAAGATCTCCTTGAATGGATAGTTTTTGAAACTTGGTTGCTATTGTTGCCTACCTTACCTTTAATAGCAGCTTTTTCAAGGTTTCTCTTTAAAATATTTGACTTTTTAAAAAATATTTTAGCGTCTACATCAATCCGAGATCAAGAGAAAACTTGAGGAATTTGCACGGAGGGAGCGAATCCACAAAATTAAGGTTTTATTTGTTTAATTAATAGTTTTTTAAGACCCTTCCAGGTCTAAGTGAGTAATAATAGAGTTTTTCAATTTGCCTTTTTGAATGATTTATTAGGCTGAGCGCTCCAGGAGATTTGATGATGAACCAGTGCTGATGTTGTCACCTCGACCCCCCACAAGGCCAAAGATCCCACACACTCTCCATTCTGGACCCGAGGGGGAGAATTCTGAGTCGACAGAATCTGTGAGTGGCCCACATGATAAATACTTATTTAGCCTTATTTTCTGAAATGGGTTTTAACTGGGAGTTATTTTTACCCACTGTTTTAGACTGAATGCTCAGATAACCATAATAATTAGTTTGTTTTTTCCACTCAAATTTCTGACAGTACGCTCAGATAAAAACAGTAACAATAGTTAGCAAAATGCACTAGTAATGTATTACCAATGACTTTGGTCTAGAGTTGTGTTGTAAATCTGTCGTCTGTGAGATCTTTATTGGCTTCTTTTGTGTGTTCTGTAGATAGTTTTTCTGCTTATCTAATTGTCGTAACTAGAATAATTTGTGTGCTCATCAAGTTCTGACATGTTTAATGAGAGACTGTAACGTGAGATTGTTGTTCAACATGGATGTCTTAACAATTTTATTGGAAGTGTTTAACAATTTAATGAGCTTTAATTGTTAGCTATAGTTTCTCAAGATAGCTGTTTCTCCCTTGCTCATCATTGGTTGGTCCTGCAACAACACTCCTTTAAACCATGAGCTAACAGGGGACCTGTTAAAAATCAAGATTTCCTAGTAAATATATATATAAATAAAATACCTTAGATGGCTGTTTGGAAAGTGTTTGTCGAATAAATAAGATTTTTATATAACTTTTAAATCAGAAGCCACTGATTGGCTGATCAGAATTGTTCAGGAACCAACATAAGACGTTGATCCAGGAACGTGTGTAAATCTCATTAGGCTTTATGTAATTAGCATAATTAAATTTGGTGGTTACTGTGTAGCCGAGTTCCTCCCGTCCCAACACGGCTCCAGGAAAGATGCAGAGGCCGGTTCGACTGAAGCCTCTAAACAGTAACAGCACCACAGCCTCTGTGAAAAGAACGTCCCCACGATACAGACTGCGGGACCGAGACTCCTCTAATGACACCGATCAGCCCCTCAGTTATATGGTAAGACCACCCTGAGGTCCAGTCACTTATCCATCTAACAATGTTAGGTTATAGGAACCTTTCCATTAAGGAATGTGTTAAAAATGAACATTAATTAAACATTGCTTAAGGTTCCACTAAGAATAAAACTAAATGTTCTTATAAACTTCTATTCCACTAAACATTCCATTAAGAATAAAAAAGTTCTACTAACGTTACTGCAAGAACGTTTTGGTAATTTTGAGAGAACTTTTAGAGAATGTTCTGAAAACGTTCTGAAAACATCATCTGGGTATATACTCACCTGCAAAACCCTTCATCACATGTCGCTTACAAACCCAGCACAAATCATTCTCAGACAGCAACTACATATCTCTGTTTGTAATTGTTTCTGTTGTATTTCTCTTTAAGGTCTTTAAAAGACTAAGTTAATAAATAGACAAAGAGTAACTTGAGCAATATAATTGTTTTCTAGCTGGACAGAGACACCATGAGAAATACGACCGTGACTGACTTCTCCAGTACTGTCTCTCCCTACCGTCTTCCTGTCATTAACAACTACGTGACGCCAGTGCCTCCCCTTACCAAGAAGAAAGAAAGAGGAACCAGAGTGAACGGGACACACAGAGGACGAAAGTTAAGACCTACCACGGCACCAACCGCTGCTACAGAGGTCAGTATCGTTGTTTGTCATCATACAGGAAGTTCAGACTCTAAATTCTGATTGGATCAGCTCCATTGTAAAATTATTACATTCCACTGTTCATTAATGCTCTAATTTGCTAGTTTCTTGGCATCTGACAGTCCACAGTTGTTGCTTTGTTAATGATGTGAAGTCCGATAAAAGCACTCATATATATTCTGCTTCGACTCTGTTAGCAGCCCTCTGCTCTCCAGAGGACCTCCACCCAGACTAAGGTGTCAGTGAGAATGGTGTATTTTGGAAAGAGTGTCCACCTGTCTCATGATCTGATGGACCTCAGAGATGAAGTGAAGGTCTTCCAGCAGCACTGTGGAGGAGAGAATCTCTGTGTCTTCAAAGGGAAGCTCAGTGAAGGAGGTCAGTGTCAGTTTGGGGCTCTGAACACCTGTGCTGTGTAAGTCTCATTGAAGCCATTCATTGCGTGTCACTATTGATCTAGAGGCTGTTTATAACCACATTTAAACCTGGAGATAAACAGAAAGTGTCAGGAGTTAAATAAATATAAAATATGTATATTTAAAAATATTCAAATATCTTGGTATATTAAAATGTAAAATAGGTCATTTCTTCTAACTGTTTTGTTTTTAATTGTTTTAATTTTTCTCAAAACAGAATTTAAACCTGAAGATTAACAAAATGTCTTGTATTTTAAAAATGTAGAAGAAAAGCTTTGTGTTCATAAAAACTATATTTATTATGTCAAAAACTTTATGACATAAATAGGACATATTCAAAATCAGATTTCTTTTCTAGATACATTAGAATATATTTTAGGTTATTTCTTCTAATTATTTTGTTATTTATTGCTTTACTTTATGTCAGTGTTTTAATTTAAATAATTTCCAACAATCATTATAACTTAACCTTGTGTCAGTGTTTTAATTTAAATAATAATGTCCGGCAGTCATCATAACTCATCTCTCGTGTACTCTCGTGTTTTAGAAATGTTCCAGTTTGTGTCGAGGCGTCATCAGGGATTTCCTTTCAGTCTCACGTTCTTCCTCAACGGGCTGCAGGTGGACCGGCTCAGCTCCTGCTGTGAGTTCAAACACAGGAAAGGTGCTCGTCTCGGAGGAAGACACGGACACTTTGGATTTTGTGGTGTGGAGGGAGCGTCTCCCTGTTACAAGTAATGATGTCACATTTCTTTAATGATCTTTAATGATGACATAAAAATAAACGTATGTTGTTAAAAACAACTAAAATATTGTATTTGTTTGACAAGCTTTTATGCAGTTCCTAGCACAGACCCAAGTGCTTTGGGTTTGAGAAAAGTGCTATATAAATAAAAATGCATTATTATTAATTATTATTATTATAACATAGCGTAGGCTAATTAATCTGATGATTTTTGGCCATTCTTTCATATATAGATGCATTATGGTTTTGTTTAATGTTATTTTTCAGGTGTATTATTGCCATGGGCTTGGACAAGAAACCCACCCCTCCTCTGAAAAAAGTCAAAGAGGAGCAGCCCACCTCCAAATCCACTGATGTTAAAGAGACCCCAGATGTAGACGAAGACATAGAGACACATTCAAATTCAGAACCTCACGCGTCTCAGGAAATGGAGACAGACCACAATGCAGAAACAGCAGAACAGAAAAAGCCCAAAGATGGTATAAACAGTCTGAGTTTCCTGATTTAAAAGAGCTGAACTCTAACTGGTGCACCTGCATGGCTCTTTGATGTAGCCCAACTACAGGCTTGCTTGTAATTTCATGCATATATTTAAAGCTGCAGTCCGTAACTTATATTTTTCTATTGCTATCGCTTTTCAACACATAAAATTGCAGGTTACTTTTTGTACTTTTTCGTTGCATAAGTCAAATGAAGCCAAAATGACATTTTCTGAGAAATCAGACCAGTCCGTTTAAATTATAAATCATTATTTTAAGCTTGCTGTTGTGAATCAAGATAAGTTACAAGAAACAGTTTTGAACAATGATCTGTTATGTACTTGCTCAGTAACTGTTTTTTATTTTTAACCGAAAAAGTTACAGATTGCAGCTTTAAAAATACGCATAATTTTGTCTCAGGTTTTCATGGTGCTAACCATGCCAAGGTCATGGGTTCGATTCTCAGTGAACACACAGTATACTGATAAAATGTATTTAAAACCTTGAATGCACCATAAGTTGTTTTGCGTAAAGGTGTCTGTAAAATGAATAGATTCACTTCTGTTCATTTATTCTATTCAACATCTTTAATGTTCATTGCTGAGTCCATATATGTTTAATGCTCTCATATAGACTATGAAGAAGACTTCGAGGCAGACGATGAAGGGCCAGTTGAAGATGGTGAGGAAGTGGAAGAAAAGCCATCTACCGTTTCTGCCAATGATGAAGAGAAAGAAACTGAGACCAGTGATGAAAAAGATATAAATGAAAAGAACAGAGACTCTGAGAGTGAAGTTGAGGACACAGATATGTCTAGTTAGTATTTGTTTTCAGTATTCATTACTAAACCAACTTTATCAGCAATGTTTGGTTACTTCTGATAAACTTGGTCAGCCTGCTGGCATGTCTAGCTTAAAGTTGCAATCCGTAACTTTTGACTCTCTACCACCATCTCTGTTTGAAACATAAAATTGCAGGTGACTTAAATTACTTTTATGTTTGTTGAAATCAAATGAAGCCAAACTGTAATTTTATACTGTAAATATAAAATTTTCATATTGTAAATAATTATTATAAACTTACTGTAAAGAGATTGTTCTGAACACTGATCTGACATGTATCTGCTCAAGAACTGATTTTTGTTCATTTTTAATTCCAAAAAGTTACGAATTGCAGCTTCATGATAGCAGATATGAATAGAAACCAACTAGAATCAAGCTACCATCTTATTCTAGATTTTCTAGCATATATGAGGGTTGTTTAGGTTCAAAAATACTTAAATATTAAATATTTGTCTTCTTTGCTTCAGAAGTTAAAAGGTCTTCATCTGTCTCGTCTGGCCGAACCTCCAGTTTGTCCAGCAGTGAGAGTGACAACAGTGAAAGAGAAATTGAGGAGGACACCAAAGAGGTCACCGCTGCTAATGCTCCAGAGGAGAGCTTACACACTCCACCAGAAGAAGACCTCACCACCGCTGAGACCAAACCGGAGGTCGCAGAATCCAACTCTGCTACGTTACCTCAAGCTGTAGAGGAGGACAGTCCAGTGGACAGCATGGAGAAGAGCGACCTGGAGATGTCAGAAGACACAGAGAAGAAAGAGCACAGTGAAGGTGAGGAGACCAGGGAGGAAGCCAAACCTGACGATATGCCTGAAGAACCAGAATTGGAGAGAGGTGAGTATCTGCATGAAAACTAGTCGTGCAGTGATCGGACCTGCTGTGTGTTCATCCATGCTGGCTTTTTCAACATCAGAACTGGAAAACCTGTTTGGTCTTTCTCACAAATAAACAGTTTGGAAATGTGTTAAAGCTGCAATCCTCTGTATCGCCATCCCTATTTGAAACATAGAATAACTTCTCAACTTAAACGTAAAACAATAAACATAAAAGTTACTTTACGTATGTTTCTTTACATACACCGAAATCGCATTAAGCCAAACTAATTTTTTAATTTCCCTCAAATTATAAATCATTTTTTAAACTTACCATTGCGAATCAGGTAAAATAAGGAGACAGTTTCGAACACAAATCTGTCATGTTCTTGCTTGATCACAGATTTTTGTTCATTTTTAACGAAAACGTACGTATTTGCAGCTTTAAACAATCTGCTTAGTTACTTCGCCATGCCTTTAGCATTTTTAATTAACTTTTTCGGAAACATAAACTCTCTGACATAGTTTATTTACTGACCTCTTCAATTGCATAGAGGGTCATTTAGATGAACGCTTAGTTATTATGACATGGTTTATTGCTCCGTGTCACCACTAATTATTCAAGTTCTGATTGTGTTGAAAGCAGAACACGTGTTACCCGTTTGTCTTTGTAATTCTCAAGGCCAGCAGAGAGCAGTTTGTTTAACTCTGGGTGGTCTTGCAAACATTGTTGTATTGACTGGTTTGGGGCTTTATTTGGTTTGTGTTTGCGATGTAGAATTGAAATGTGTTTTTGATTGCATGTGTTCAGGCATGTTATTTGTGTTGCCATCTGCACACTGATCAGTATAAACCAACATTTATGGACTTTCACAATCCATCAAGCAGGTTTACACTTGTTTATAATCCGCTTCTTCGAATTACGTAGGATGTTGCCGCCAAACAAGGACTCATCTGTAAACAACAGTGTGCATCGCATGTCAGCTTGTTTGAGGATTCACAAATTGAATATCTGGCAACACAGAGCTGTGATCTAGCTTTGAAATTTCTGATGACATTGTGTTTGATCCATTCAAAAAGTTTTGCGTTTTTATTTCTATTATACATGATCAATTGCAGTGTTTGGCTAAATTGGTACTCAAAATTTTGTTTGAAATTCATGTTTGTATTTTCCTCTGTGATGGTTATGGATTTTTTTTATAGGCATCTGTCCAGTGTGAAAACATTCACAATTCTTCCCTGCATGCTGTGCTCACAAAGTGTTTGCTGTGTTTGTGGTAATAAATCTCAGAGCAATTGCTTGATTTACACTTTTATTTGTGTTTCAATTTTTTTATATTTTCTGTTAAATATCATCCCACAGATCATTATTACTATCAATATTAATTATTTAGTTAGTTCACTTTCAATGTTACTAATGAAACCAACCGTATTTACATTTTTCCGTGGACTTTATATGTCTGTCTCACTCTCCATGGCTATGAGCAGCCACATCAATACAGGAGAAGTTGGCTGAGGCCATTCTGAAGGAATCTAACAGTAGTTCAGAGCCAGAGTTTAGTGATACAAGCACAGAGGAAGATGAAGGAGCTTCTGTGAAGACCCAACAAGACAGCCAAGGTAACTCTTTAACTGGGCTGTCCTACAATTGGTAAATAACAGACTCAGGGACAAATTTTTCACTTTGCTTTTAATATTTTTCCACAACGTTTTGGTAAAAATGAATAATGGTGAAAATAATCGCTTTTACAGGGGCAGAAATGGAGAGTGCAACAGGTTTCACTTTACCACAGCCACCAAAAGCACATGAAGATATTCCAGAGGACAATAAAACCAACATACAGGAAGTTCCATGTGAGGAAACATCTCATGGTGATGTGGAAACAGGGGAACGTGTAGAGGAGAGAAGCACAGAGATGCCTCATGCCCACAAAGAGGAGGAAGAAGAACAGTCAGTGAAGAATGTTGAGGTGACGGAACGTTTAGACACAGAAGAAAAGCAGGAGGTTGAGGAACATGAGGGAACAAATGAGGTTGAACGACAAGATGAAAAGGAGAAACAACAGGTTGAGACTGAAGCTAATATTGAGAGCCAGGAGGAAGAAAAGGATGATACAAAAGAAGAGATGTTTGTATCAGTACAAGAACCAGAAACACATGATCAAACCGTAGACAATACAGGTAATGAAGACACCACAGAGATGGGTGATGAGGTTCCAGAGATAGATTCTATATCTCATACCGAAAATGATATAGAAACAGGTGTCACTGATACTGAGAGGAAATTAGATGCTGATGACGCAGATCAGAACATAGAGAGGAGGAGCAATGGACAGCCAGACAGAGATGAAAGAGACGACCCAACATATGAAGCTAGTGATGATAGGTCAACTGGAGAAAAGGTCCAGGGCACAGATGGCACTGTGGACGTTGGTGATTCTTTTAATGAGCCGGAAGGTGGAGAAAAATCTGGTGAGGAGAAAGGAAATAATGCAGAGGAAGATATGATGGATGAAGTAGAGGAAGCTGAAGAGAAGCTAGAAGGTGAGGATAAAAGTAAAGATCTGGAGGTAGAAGAGTCAGGGGAAGCAACTGATGGCGAGATCAATGCTGTTGAAAAAGAAAATGAGGTAGAGGTTGAGGAAGATTTAACAGAAGATAAAGAAAATGAGAAACATACAGAGAGAGAAGATGGAGAAGGTCATAAAGAAAATCAGGCTAGTCAGGATTTGAAGGCAGAAGATATAGAAAATGAGGATGATGTAGAGAGAGAGGAAGAGGGTATAGATAATGCACAAAAAGAAACAGAAGAAGGGCAGGAGATCAATCAGAATGTTGGGGAGGAGAATGTAGGAGAAACTGAGAATGAGGTAGATGAAATGATAGACAAAGAAAAAGAGATAGAGGTGGAGGAAGAAAAGAGAGATGAGATAGCAGAGCAGCCAGATGAGAGCATAGAGAATGAAGAAAAAGACATGGAGCATGACAACACATTAGAAGCAGGAGAAAAGTTGGTTGAAGATTTTAAATGTGATGAAGATGAGGCAAAGACAGAAGTGGAACATATAAATGAGATTGGTGAAAATGTAGAAGAGGAGAGGGATGGAAATATGGAGGTCATTTCTGGTGAAAATGAAGCACCAAAACCAGAAGACAATTTTAATAAGGAACAAAATGAGGAATCGGTTTTACAGGAAGAACAAAAGGAGATTCCAGGTTCCAGCAGAGTGTCAAAAGACGACACAGAGTCCAGTGTCAAAGAGGAGGAACCTCTTCCTGCTGGTGTGAATAATGACCTGCTGGAAAGTAACATCGATTCTGAAAATGGAGAGAGACAGTACGCCATTCATGAGGATGCAGAGAAGGTGGAAAAACATGTCCAAGATGAGGAAACCCAAGACAGCTTAGAGGATGAGTCAACCATTGGTAAGGCTCAATATGTTGCAGATGATAGTGAAACAAAGCCTGATGAGACTGATGAAGATGTAAGAGAAGAAGAAAAACATGACGACAAAGGGCAGGGAACAGAAAACACAGTTATTCATAATATGAATGAAACAAAATCAGATGTTGACGTTCCCTCAGAGAGTGATTCTCAGTTGGGTGTTAAACTTGAGGACCAGAGCTGTGACAACCAGAAAGAAACAGCTCATAAATCAATTGCAGAAGAGGCTGACAAAGAATCAGAAACCTCTGCAAAAACATTTATAGAAAATGCAGCACCTGAGAAAATGTTAGACCCAAATGACATACAGGAGACAACCAATAAGGATGCAGAACATGAGATTATTGCCTCAGCAGAAGGTGAAGTTACAACAGAGGAACCTAATGATAAAGAGACTGAACCAAAAAACACTGATCTGAGAAGTAGAGATGAGAAGGGAAGAGATCAGGAAAAACCTTTGGAGAAGAAAGAGAATTCTATCAATGAAGAAGAGGGTGGATCATCCATGTCCCATTCGGTGGAATCACAGCCTGTGAAGAAAGTGTTGGTCTTCAAAAAGGAAGAGAAGGATCTGAGTATTGATTCAGAAGATCCAGCCGCTCATTCAGCAGTTTTGAATAAAGCACATGGGGTGGATCTTGTGAGTAACTGGATTAACATACACCAAGCCTCTAGGTATTTCCAGACATTTATTGAACCTCTTGATGAAATCCAAGAGAACATTTCCTATGAAACTGAGAAAAGGCTAAATAATGAAGCATTAGATGCTACAGATACACCAATTACTGATTTTCAAGGTCTTGATGAAACATTTGAAAGTAGAGATGAAGTTGCAACTCCACTAAACAGTGACCACAATGAGAACACAGGGCATGATACTGTAGTCGAAAGCTTTATAACAGAGACCCAACCTGATGCTCATGGTGATCAGTCTAAAGATGACATTCAAAGCTCGACCAAAGATGAAAAAGTCAACGAGGTTGGACAAAATAGAGGTTCTTTGGTCACTACGTGGTCAAGACAGAGTAATGATGATGAAACCAATCAAAATGAGATGGTCGGAGAAGAAGATCCCATGTTAAACAATGTCCTAAACTTGAAAACAACAGAAGATACGACATCTGAAAACATTCAAGACAGAAACACCTCTGAAACCAAAGAACAAGATCTTGCTAGAACGTTTGACTTGGATTCAAACTCTCAAGAAGAGTCTGAACAAAAGCAACAAACCATGACTGGAGAAATGACACGTTTGTCTCAAATAGAGGAAGAAAATAACAAAGAGATTCTGGACAGTTCAGAAAACAATGTGAAATCTGAGCATGCACCTCATTTTCAGCATACTGAGACGAACAGTCCAACAATCACAGTAATTACAGACCTCACAATCAACAATAAATCTGAAAATGGGAGCCAAGATGACACAGCAAGTGAAGATTTCCATTCGAGACAGCTCGATGGAAGTAAAAACACAGATGGAAACCCGAGAACACAAACAATTGATGGTCATTTCAAACAGACTATCAGACAAGACACATTAAGCACTTTTTCATTGGACGACTCCAGGTTTTTTGGGCCTACAGGATATCCCAGATTAACCACTGCTCACACAGAGAACAGTTATTAGTATGTACACAAAATACTTGTGGGTATGTCAGTAGATATCACTAGAATGATGATTCCTAGAACACAGAAACACAGAAGATCTACAAACACAGAAGAAAATCTACATCTACAAAAAAACACAGAGTGGTAATGCAGGTGTAGACTGTAGTTCTGTTTTCCTGTATGTAGACCCATACTGACCCATAGGGAGTCGTGTGTGCTTGGAAGGGAAGCTATCAACAGCTGAAAATAGACACCACAGGACTCACACAACACAAGTAATTTAATTATTCATTATCTGGAGCCCTCCGGTTGGCCAGGCTGTGTTAGCAGCACACCAACCCACTTTACACACACATACCTAACTCAGAGAATTTAACTCAAACCTTAGTGTCTGCTAAGACGCCAGGCCAAACTGCTCCAATATGCTGGTATCTTTGCTGTTAGGCGGTCAACTTCCTGTTTGCCTCAGTGGCTTGTGCATAGTCTACAAATGACTGTTTGCTTTTAAAAAGATAATAAAATATTGAAATACATTTATTTGTCCCAATCCACCAGATACTGTATTTATTTAAAAACACCAAGCAAAATATAAAAAACCTATACAACAACAAAAGCTTTTTAAATCTTTCAAATTATTATATAAGTTATTTTTGAGTAATGTAACACTACACAACACTTCATTAATATATTGCGTAAGACAGACAGACAGATAGATAATGACAAAATAATCCAAATAAATAAAAAAATAACAAAGGCAAATTATATATATATGAACTGAATACTGGTTACATTAGCATTCCATTCACCAGTTATGTATATTGTGGGTCACCAGTTAGTAATATTGTGTGTGTGTTTGTGTGTGTTTGTGTGTGATTGTTTGTCTTTGAGAGTCGCTAGTTGCTGTCCTCAAAACTTCCATTGCTGCTGCAGGAATGGAAGCGCATGGTGCTCATGGGGTCTGACACGTATCCTGTGGGAACAGCATGAACACAATGACTAACACCTCAAACGCAGCCGCCCACTTAGTGCAGCATATGCTGAAAACCCTCAGTTCAGTTTCCATCCTGGAAACTTGCGTAATCGCATGCATCAAATCAACGTTAATATCGCAACCCTGCGATCAACTAACAAACGCTGGCTGCAGTAAACGAGATTCTGAAGCACATTTGCATGCATAAACAGATATGAATCGTGCGTTTGAAGAATTACTTGTTTTGGACACAAACCGTTTCTGTCGATGGGGGGGAACTGCATGTTTCTCCTCAGCTCATCGCGAGACAAACCCTGCGAAGATCTCCGGCCAGAGCTGTCAGAAAACAGAACCTTTATTCAACAATAAGATTAGCATCGGTTTACATCAAAGACCACAGAACAAGCAGGATTCTTCTGTGATATACATTTTTAATGACGCTAAATAGGATACACTTCTGTTTCTTTGTTGTTGTCATATCAGCTCAATGAAGCAGGGCAGGTCCTGGACAGATGATCCTCTATTAAATTTGTTTTCCATTCAGTTATTCACAGATTTATGGCTCAAACCGCACTATGGTCTGGATTTGGTCACCTAAAATGTCATGTTGCAAAGATTACGGGTAATTTGGACTCCAAAGTCCCTAGTTGTAATTTCTTCTGCTGGTGGTTTTGTTGACAGTTGCCAGGATCTCCACACAACACACACACACATCACCACCCATAAAGAATCAATTGGTGACCACCAGCAAAGAGTCTCAGTGCAAATGTCATGCAAGTTTCATCACACTTGCTTTCTTTTGTTTTCATGCCTGTTTCTAAGCAACGGTGCTTTGTGCCGTTGTACTCAGCACTGATGTACAAAAGTGTTTTGGTTGGACTGCATGGCACCAACTAAACAAAAGAGCAAGATGACCCGACTCCTCCATTAATACACGACTGTGACTCAGTGGCCATTCAAATGCCCCTATTTAAATTTATATGTTTTCTGAGAAATGTCTCTATGTAGTTTTTGAGAATAGGCTGGCAAAATATCCATATTGTGGTCTTGTCTTGTGCAGCTTTTACTTGTATTGAAATAATCACAATTACAATTCTACTCTGCTCATGCTCTCAGAAATTATATCATTTGTCTTTATGACACTTTATAATGACTCATAATGTGATTTAATTAAAAGCTGCAATCTGTAACTTTTGCCTCTCTATCGCCATCTCTGTTTAAAACCTAAAATTGCAGGTGACTTCACATACTTTTCATTACAAAAGTCAAAAGCATCCAAACTTTTTTCCTGGGAAATCCACCCGACTGCTCAAATTATAAATCATTATTTTAAGTTCACGGTTGTAAATCAGGTTAAAAGTTAAGGAGTTACTAAAAAAGTTACACATTGCAGCTTTTAGATTATAAAATGCATGAATTAACATGCTACTGCTGTGTAGGGTTCAAGGATGCATGTGTGCATGCTTGCATATGTACTTTTGGCTCCAGTAGGCGTAGGCGCGAGCGTTCAGGGCGTATTCTAATTCAAAACGCGAGCGGAGGGCGGCCACGTGACTACGCCCGGGACTTCCACGTGCCAACAGGCAGTCGGTAGAGGAAGAAGGTGAAAGAGAGCCACTGCTGTTACTGGAGGCCGGAGACATCAGCTGGACACACGGTAACACACAACACAAGAATTTAAAGGTACAGATTAACTACATGTTATGGGGCAACTTTCTGTCAAACTTACCTCCACATTACTCAAGCATTCTTCCAGTTTGGCCACCACCTCAGAAAACTCAGGCCTTTCCTACAAAATAAAGAACAGAGAGATGTGTTTAAAGTACATTTAGAAGAAATCTCTGGTTATCCAATCAGGAGCTGAGCTGAAGAGGGCTCACTGATGGCTGCTCACGCATCATCATTCAAGAAGGACTTCAAAAGACCAGACACACTGATACCTCATCAGAGGAGGGGAAATAAGACGAGAGGTGGAACAGTATCACATTAATCATTCACAATTACAAGACAAAGAGCCACTGTGAGCTGAATATATATTTCCTACTTATTTCCACCCTGGCTGATTATGTGTACTTTATTTTCACTGACAGTGTGCAACTTAATCCAATGACTTTCTATGTGGCCAGATTTATTAACTTAAAAATGCATTCAGAATACAATTTATTCCAAAAAGAACATAAAACCACAGATTAATATTTTTCACACGATTTTAGGTTTGTCTTTATATCATCTCTATGTTGAGCTTCTCTGTTGATGGTAAATGAAAGCATTGCTCATAATGTAAGCATCTTAAAAGTGTTGCCCAGCAAACGTTCTGTGAAAAGTGTTGACGTGCACTTGAGGGAGCAGCTCTGAGGACATTAGAAGGTGGATGTACTGTACGGTACATGAGAAAGCATGTGGAACAGGTTTGTTGTACAGAGATGTGCTGGTAGTCTAGCAACTGGTTGCTCATAAACAGGAAAAGAAACACAAGTTGTTCTGAGCTGCAGTGAAAGGGCATTCTGGGTAATCTGACTGATTCTAAACAGTGGCCAAGATATTGGACTCCTGTAGTGACTTTAAAGGATCATTACAAACAACATTGCAGACGTCCAGGAAACATTTTTTGGATGGTCACTAACCCAAGAAATTATTTTATTAGAAACACTTGCTTTTATAATGGAAGTATATGATGTCATTAGAAACTTATTATTTTAGCTTTGCACCATGGTATGGATAAGCAGCTTATTTTGTCTTCTATCTTAACATACTTTTATTACGTATGTTAAAGTCAAATAAAGCCAAACTGACATTTCCTGGGAAATCAGACCCGACGGCTCAAGTTTAAATCATTATTATAAACTTAGCGTTGGAAATCGGGGTAAGGTAAAAAGATTGTGTTGTCATGTACTGATTTTTATTCATTTTTAACCCTAAAAAGTTACAGATTTCAGCTTTAATTGAACTAGACAGTCTTATTTTCTGAGCTGGAGCATGAGGGCTCGTTTATGTGGGTCACTTACCTCTGGACACACATTCCAGCCTCTCATCAGCAGAGCTGAGATGGGTTTTGGGATCGAGTATCCAATCGGAGGCCGTACGTGGTGATAGGCCATATCTGCAGCAGCCGCAGCTATAAACAATCACAACAGATGAAGTTTCAGTTCAAATATTGACCTTTTCCTACATTCAAGTCAATTGGCAATACCCATGTTCTAATTAAACCTTATAACACAATAGCAAGGTTATATAGTTTACTAAAACTATTAAAACATTGTTTTTAACTGAGGTTATTTTTTTTAATTAAAGTATTCTTTTAAAAACTCAAACTAAACGAAAATGAGAAATGTTGCCTTAGCAATAAACCGAAATAAGTTTAAGCTGAGGCACTGAAATTATTAACTAAAAATAAACTAATAACAAGAGAGGTAAACATTTAACTAAAATTAACAATAAAAAAGCAGATTATAAATATTGACAAAACTAAAAATGAAACTATAATATGTGCACAAAAGTCATTGTTGGTCACTGTTGTTTCACAGAAGTGAATATGAGGGTTTATTGCCTGGTTTGAGATGTGCGAAGGGAATCTCTCCAGTGAGCAGCTCCCACAGGCAGAGGGCATAGCTGAACATGTCGGCTTTCACTGTGTATCGGGTACACTGGGTAAACACCTCTGGGGCCATCCAGCGCAGATTCTACAGCAGCAGAAGAGCAAAATGACGAACACAGACCGATGTGTGACTTACCAAACGCTTGCTAACCCTCATGGGTGTGGACACATCCCCCCAGAGCCACTTTTACGTGTTTAGTGATGTACAAAAGGGCGAAAAGCTCGATGTCAGCAGATTTCAGAGTGCTCACTCAACGTATTACAGGTGGCGTTAATGTGGAACCTTTTCAAGCCGTTAATTAACGAACAGAATTAAGCAAGCACACAGAACTACTGGAGATGGCAAACGTACCCCAGGCTGTTTGGTCATGTTGTCCTCATCCATAGACAACAGGAAACGAGACTCTGCAGGACAGTACAGATACATTTTCATGTCGTATATTTGCATGGTAACATTTTATAATAAGATTCTATATGTTAAAATTTGTTAGTCCAATAGTGGCTAACATGCAAAACCAATCAATGAGCATTTATTAGTCTTGCTTAATGTTCATCTTTACACACGTTTAAACCTTTTTAACATTATACACTTACAAGTTACATAAATTAAAGTGAGAAAGATAGAAGTATGATTTAACAACAAACAACAATTTATTTACAATAAAAAACCTAGTTTAAAAAATGGTGTAAAATGTTTGTGTTAACATTTTCAAACAATTAACGCAAAAGGTAAAGTTTGTAAAGTTGTGACAGTTAAAGTGACAGTTCATCAAAAAGTTCTTAGTTTTTAAAGTATATTGAGCGTGTGGCTTTTCTTACCTCCAAAATCAGCCACCACGGCGTGTCCATCCTCATAGAGCAGAATATTATGACTGTAAAAACATCACTGAATGAAGGGAGGATAAAAACACAGAGCTCACAGAACCATGTGTCACTATTGCAGTTATATCAGACTAGAGGGATGGAATCTATACTGATTATAATGTGACAGGATGATTGTAATGAAGGAATTATTGGACAAAGCATGATGATGATGATGGTGACTAACCTGTTGAGGTCTCTGTGAATGATTGGTTGGGTCAGATTGTGAAGATACTCCATTCCCTTGGCCACATCGATGGCAATGATGAGCTTGGACTGCAGATCGATGATCCTGGATGTTAAGACATCATTAAACGAATACCTACCCCTCCCCCACTGATCAATGCACATACCCCCATCATTCCAGCTCAAACAGATCAATGAGGTGATGGCCACCTTAAAGCCCTGAGACTGATGTTGGTCTTAAATAAACCCTCATCTGGCTTCAATTGTTTTTCCTCTACAGTAACGTTTCAGGTGAGCAGGGAACTAATGTTGAGGTTTATGATTAAAAACTGAAGCAAAGAACACACAGGTTGCAGGTTCAAACCCCAAAAATGGTGATTTATGAACTATCATCATTATGATTTTGGAAATTGCATCTGCTAAATGAGGAAAAATCAGAGCTAGACTTTTAAAAATGTTACAACAATCTTGAGTGGTGCTTCCCTTTGCAAACCTTGCTCAATGTGATATGTTAAGGTGTTGTGGATGGTTACTAGGGTGTTGCTATGGCCATTTCACGGTTTCTTTGACGTTTCAGTGGGTTGATATGCATTCTGAGTGGTTGCTAGGTAGTTGCGTACTGGCTCAAGTCTGGCCCATGAGATTAGGGATAGTAACTGGAGTGCAGTTTCTTGTCTAGCGTGTAAAAGAGAAATGCATCATGGGAGATTCTCACCTCTTCTGCTCGTGCAGCAGTGAGAACAGAGACCCTCCAGACACATACTGCGTTACTATGGCGAACTGACTGGGGTCGTCCAGACACGCCCCTACAAACTGGATCACACAGGGGTGGTTGAGGCGACACAGGATGGAGACCTCGCGACAGAACATATCGGTGTCCGACTTCGAGCAGTATGTGTTGGCCCGATACCTGTGAAATAATTCAAAGGTGATGCAGTCTGTTTTGTCTTAATGATGTGGAAATCAAGACAAACACGTGTTGAATAACACGCCTACCGTTTAATTGCAACTATCTTATTCCGGCATCTTCCTTTGTAGACTTTTCCGAAGGAGCCTGTGCTCGCAAAAATACAGCATTTTAATGTAAAAGTCTTAAAGGAACAGTTCACCCAAAAATGAAAATTGTGTAGGCCTATAACTTTTTTGCTTCTGACATTTTGAAGTATATTTTAAAGTATTTTTATTGTAGGGACCCAAAACCACTGAGACATTTTTCAAAATATCTTCTTTTGTGTTGTGCAGAAGAGAAAGTCATACAGGTATGACATGGATGAGAAACTTTTTCATTTATGGGTGAACTATCCCTTTAATGGGTGTCAGGAAATACCAAGACATGTTGTCATGGGGGTTTTCTTATTAAACTGACATACCTGAACCAATAATCTCATTAAACTCTAGTTCAGAAAGTTGAAGGTGGAAATTCGATGGCAGACTCGCTCGCAGCAAAAGCACATCTGCCTTCTCTAAAGAGAAAGAAAGGTCAACAGGGCTTTGTTTGGTTTATGAAACATCTTATGAAACTTTAATCATCTTTCATTTAGCTTATGTTAACATATGCTCATCAGTCGTGAGAGATGGATGGTGTTATTTGTAATGCCTGTGGCAGATTCAAACTAAAAGCTTAAACTGAAGCAATTAAACTGTGGGAGGATGTTTGGAGACAGTTTCTGACTCATTGACTCTCGGAGGATTTGGGCGATTGTGGGTAGCAGTATTTCAGGGCATAAAAAGAGTATCATAGCAACAGTGAATCTGTGAGTCAGCCCAGTGTGTGTGTTTGTGTGTGAGTGTGTTACCTTTAGTCATGCTTTTGATCTTTCCCAGGGGAGAGGGGACGGAAACATAAGATCCATCTGGAACAGGCCACAATTTGCAAATAACAAAATTAACTTTTTTTTCAACTTTCTTTTAAAGTGTACAACAGCACCAGAGTTTTCCATGCAGGAATGCTCAGTTACAGAACACGGATCTGTATCAAAGCAAATGTACTCATACCCCCTCCTGGCTGGGAATACTCATTACAGGGTGAGTCGTCCTGCGGCCGCTTGTAGTGTTTCAGCAGAGTAACAATGGCATCATGTCCTGACAGAGCAAATACACCATGAAATGTAAAAACAACTGAATCTGCTACATAAGTTAATGCTTATTTCAGTCACAGACAGACAGACAGACAGAGAGAGAGAGACACAGACAGACAGACAGACAGACACAGATAGATAGATGGATGGATGGATGGATGGAAAGACAGATAGATAAATAGATACATTTCCCAACTAACCTTTCTCATAAGCCCACATTAAACATGTCTGTTCATCCTTTTCCCCACTGGAGCGGCTTGGGTCACAGGCCACCAGGTTCATATCTGCTCCATTATCCAAAAGAAACTGGACCAGTCGGATGTGTCCGTGGAAACACGCACTGTGTAGACCTGTCATTTCAAAGGTCATGAGGTCAACCAGACTTAACATAACTCTTCTCATTTTATCACTTTAAGACATACAGCAGATATTTCATTCCACACACATTGTGCCGGAATGCAGATTACTGTTGCCATGGTACCTGTGTGTCCATCTCGACCCTGGTGGTTGATACTCAAGGCGTTCTGGCTCAGCAGATACTGGACCATCTCCAGGTTCTTGCCGTATGTGCAGGCACTACATAGAACATTTAGACCTTCTGTTAATCCAGTTTAAGAACCAGCAG
>JAZGTK010006277.1:0-21042 GCA_036877625.1 Ambastaia sidthimunki
GAAGGGACTGACCCTCGTAGCCGGAGTGCACGCGTTCTGCCAGCAGGAGGCAGCAGAACTGATCCTCAGAGTGTTCAGTGTCCTGAACCTTCATCAGATACGGAGTCATGCGGAAGGTCAGATACTGAAGATCCCCCTCACACTCTTTACCCCCGCTGGAGGAGAGGAGAAGTTACACACTCGCACAAAAGCACATTGATATACATAAACCCAAAGCAGCTGTCGAATCAAATTCACCAATTTAAAGAGACAGAAGTTCACCATCATTCATTTCCTTTTACCGATTTAAAAAAGGAAACACCATGAATAAAATCATGATGAACAGATGGTGTTCAGGATGCAAATCAGCATGTGTTTACTGTCACACACACACACACACACTCACCTGATGCGACAGAAGAAGGATTTCTCCTGCATGCAGTCTGACGGTGATGATTCTGAGTGGAAAAACAGCAGCGTAAGGACTTCAGGTTTAATTCAACAGTGTGATGTCATTCAGAGGTCATCAGATCAGCTTTCAGCTCAGGCTAACATTAGCTGCTGTTTCTCAGTATTACTTAATCAACACAGGCAGCTTCAATGACATTAGCACGACACTGGCTTTGTTAATGAATAAGAATTATGCCTTTAAAAACTACAATGGCTCAAAACGTCCTGTTTTCAGACGCTGTTTTAACGTTACTGCTTGGTTGTAAGAACAGTTTTTTAAACATTTTTAAAATTCTGTAACATTTAAACATTTTTTACTGAATTTGTTTTTTGATATTAATGGTATATAATAATGTTAGAATAATGTTCTACTAATGGTACTGCGAGAACGGGTTTTTGATAACTTTGAGAGAACTGCTACAGAACATTAGCCAGTGTTCTGAGAACGTTCCCTGTTAGCTGCCAAACGTGATGTATTCACAGAAAGATTAAGGCTAAAGCTTTCACGCTAAGGATTGTAACGTCACACTTCAGTTCATACGGTGGGTGTAAAAGCTGTTTTCCAAACTCAAGAAACCTGCGTGTTACCTGCGCCGGTGCACACGCTCCAGGACGGCAGTCTGTACGGCGTGGTGAAGCTGTAGAACACGCTAACATCCTGCGGCGTCAGAAACTCCACGAATTTAGCGTTCTTGAACACGTCCCGCTTGCAGTTCAAGATGGAGGCGGCCTGGTCTGAAATGTAGACGATCTTTCCAGTGATGAGCGACACGGCAACAGCAAAGATATCC
This sequence comes from Ambastaia sidthimunki, assembly GCA_036877625.1. Classification (NCBI taxonomy): domain Eukaryota; kingdom Metazoa; phylum Chordata; class Actinopteri; order Cypriniformes; family Botiidae; genus Ambastaia; species Ambastaia sidthimunki. The sequence continues at coordinate 1,221 of JAZGTK010006277.1, forward strand.
TGAACAAATAAACCACAATCAGAGATTCCTGAAGAAACATCTGACACGTGCATTCAAACACCATCAGAGACTCCTCAAGAAACATCTGACACGTGCATTCATCTCAACAAATGAACCCAAAACATTAAACACAAACATTCAAAATGTAGTTTTGAAAATTCAGGCAAGAATGCTTTTTGAGAACTTTTGAGAACTTTTGCAGAACATTAGCCAACGTTCTGGGAAAGTTCCCTGCTAGCTGGGAAGATTTGTATCACAACAACAAGAAATTCTGGAACAAAATACATTGCAAAGTGACACTCACTGTGTTTTTGAGGGTGTATTCAGAAGTGATGCTGTCAATCTCCTCTATTGTATAAGATGAAACATCAAGTCCAGACGGCTGGCTGTCGTTTATCATAAGCAGCTGGTAATATTCTTCATTTGCTGGAAATACAGAAAAACCCACAATAAGTTTAACACCATGAATCTAAAAAATACTATAATGACTTATAAGAACAAGGAAATAAGTTTAAACCATGCTCACTGTAATTATATGTAACTATGATACCTGTGTAACAACAAATGTATTTTATTTTGCAATAAATAAAACTGCATTGCATTAAATATAACTCTGCATTGCAAAAAAGAAACATATTTACTCTCAGATAAAAGCTCAGATTAAATGGATTATCTGTTTTTATCTGCTAAAAATATCCAGGCCCAATGTTTCTACACATGCACCTTAAAACAAAACACAAAATTCTTTACAAATGAATTAATATGGGTGTAGCAAAAACTTTATGCAAGCAAAATGAAACTCAAAGAAACATTTCCTAAAAAGTTCAAGTCAAGAAATTCCTGAAGTGAGGAGAACTGCCAGCAGTGTGAGTCATGACTCAACATCAGGTGAGTGTTAAGTGCTGCTCACCCTCCACCTGTCTGACGCAGCGCAGGGCGTATTTCAGCGTGTTGAGCGTGCTGGACGTGCTGCCTTTATTTCTCTTCTCTGCAGGTAAATGAAGCTTCAGCTCTTTCAGAGTTTTGATCAGCTCTTTCTGAGTCTTCGCTTTGGCAGATTCTTCACTGCTGCAGGAGTCACAAACACAAACAAAAACCTCCATTACAAACCGGATAAATTATTTACTCCAACAACACCTCTCATATTATCATTTAAAAATAATCAAAGCTACTTATTGTAATATGATGATGTAGGTGTGTTTGTTGAAATATTTGTTTTAAAATGTGCATTTCAATTTCAGTCTCATAAATTTCATGCAGTTCTGTTATCAGCCACTAGGGGCTCACAAAACCAGGCTGAGAAAACTTGTTTAATGCTCATCAAATACATACAGCACTGCATGGCTGGAGGTTAGCAGTGTGTGGTCACAACTAACGCTAATGATGCTAATTTAAGTTGTTGATAAACTCTCAGGGCCAATTTATAGCTAAAAGTCATAAATAATTTTATCTTTTAAAAAACAGAGGCACAAAATGTGCAGTTTATGAAAGCACTGCTATATATAATAGCTGATGTTTCACTCCGTCTAACTAGCGGTCAAAGGTACAAGGTCTGGTGTGTGTGTGTGTCTAACCTGCAGCCGCTGGTTGAGGGGTTGTCTTGCTCTGAGCTTGCACTCAGAACACTGAAAGCATTACTGCTGGGTGGAGATGGACTGTGAGAGTTTGAGCTGGAAAAGAAAAGCAAACACAAAAGAAACCATCATAAAATAATCCACAAACCACAGCAGTCACACAGATGTTACATATTAACCTCTGCACTGAACACCTGTACCATTGTGAATACCCAGCTAACAAGTTTAGGAACGTTTCCCTAATGTTTCCATTAAATAATGAAAAATGTTATTGTGATGTTTTTTTAAGATGTTGTATTAACAGTATTGCTTTGTTTTAAGAACATTATGAAAACACCTTTTTAATTCTGTAACATTTTAAAAACGTTCCACTAACAACTTATGGACAAATTTCTGATATATATAAAATATTACGTTAAAAAAGTTCTAACATTAGAGCAAGAATGTTTTGATAAAAAAAACTTTTGGGGAATGTTAGCCAACATTCTGAGAACGCTCCCTGTTAGCTGTAAGTTCACATATATAAAACTCTTTGAGCAATGAGTTAAACCACAACACATAATATTTTAGCATCGTTTGCAAGCTGTTATATATTGAGTTCAGCACTATGAAACCTTGCACTCCTTTAAACAAACATGACCTTTTACAAGCTCTGACCTTTTACATGTTTGTGTTTGGTAGAAGCTTTTAATCAAAGTGCCAAGTTTGTGTGTTCCTTGAAATCAAACCTGCGGCCCTGACGCTGTTGACTCTACCAAGATCCCGGAGCACAAGAAATGATTTATTCAGTAAACCAGCTGAAACCAGTCTGGACGGCCTATTGAAAGAGAAATAAATGGCTCAGCTCGAAACCTCATTCTAACAAGAAAGATTACTAATCATTTCGCACAACAGCGTAGGAAATGCGTCCCTCTTCTTGCATGGAGGTCACTCTGACGTTGACCTTCATCTCTGTTATGTAATCTTTACCTGGCCTCACCTGTGTCTCACAAACAGCATGTGTTATACCCAACCATGCCAGCTTCAGCAGGTTTGTAGTACAGTAGACCACAGACACACAGACCAAGACGGATTAGACCTCTTAACTTAGCCTGGCGATTACTACAGAGACGCTAGTGTCCAGCTGCAGGTGACATTCTGAGGGACAAAAATACTTCAGGAGAGATTATAAATAGCCCCTTAAGTAGCTCTAAATAGAAAGTGACTTCACATATAACACCTATTAGCAGTAGGTGAGCTAATTATTTTAAGCACATCTGTGCTGGTTTAGCAGGGCAAGCGATTTCATGAGCTAGCTTGAGTAAGTTCAGTTCAGGAGGCTAACAAGATCGGAGAACTTAGAAAATTATTTATACCCCCACGTGGAGCAAGTGTTATAGACCCAAGACTTCTTTAAGGTACTTCTAAAGTTAGGCTACAGGAAGCTTGACCGTTTTTAATAACGTCACAGATTCTAGTTGTTGACCTCTACAGGTTTCTCAATAACAGATGATGATGTTTAGCGATCCAGGTGCTTAAACAATACAGACAGAACAAATAAACAACACTGTCAGCGGTCCTGAAATTCCTGCTGATGAGAAACACAGAGATGTAGGACATGATGTCTGAGGAACAGCCCGGAAGTTCTGGGCACATGTGCAACACACAGAGACAAAAGTCATAAACTCTTAAAGAGAGAGAGAGAGAGAGAGGCAGACTGTCAGATGTCTGATTTAAAGGCACATCTTCTGTCTATTGAGAGTCATGGAGAAAATACTGAAAGTCTAGCCAACAGATCACTTGCCACGGTGACCTCCTATTTAATCACTTCAAGCAGTGTCTCCCAGTTCTGAGTCCTGCGTTGTGTTTTGGCCGGCTTACCAAATATCTCCATGCAAGACTGCAGACATGTACTAAACGTACAGCAGCAACTACAGTATTAAAGTACCCGAGTCTTACACAACTGACTAGAGTAACACAGAGCCAACAGACACACAGCCAGTGAGTTACAGATCTAAAGAAGTTTAATTCTAAAAACCAATAAAAGACTGAGTCATAGAAAGATACTGAACAAGAACGATAGGGAGACAAAGAGAAATACGAAGAGAATTTGAACACGTGCCAAAAGGAGAGAAACTCAGTCACTGCAAGCCGTTGATGTGGACACACCCGTCCAGTCAGTGTATACAACAGCAAACAGTACGTCGTCAATGGAAACCGCCACAGCCCGAGAGGTTTGGAAAGACCTCTACTGATGCAGTGACGCAAAACCTGCCCAGAAACTCTCAAAGCTTTCATTTCTTCATCAAATACCATTATTCCACTTTACCAGACGTCTGGAAAACCACGTTAATACACGGCCAAACTGTGAAAGAGAAAAATGTGAGGTCATAATAACTTCCAAAGAGGCAAGATGATGAAATCCAGCTGTGAAAGTTATACAACAGTCTGAACATTTCTGGATAATTTTGTCTACTTCAAAGTTCAAAAGCTCTTCTTTACAAGTCACTGATATTTATAGTTTATTTGACTATTGTGTCTCTTTGTGTCTCGCATGTCAAGCAAAAGATAAAAGACTGAATAATAAAGGATAAAATGTCAGCGGTAAAAACAGTAAAACATAAAACAGGTTTACGTTCGGATAGGATGGGCTACATTTATAAAGCTGTTGTAAATAACAACAGATTAAATCTTAAACGTAAAACTCAAAAAGTTAGTCGATCACAAAACTTGTGCAAAATATTGGTTATCAAGTGATGCAATAAAAAAAATTCACCCCATCAAAACCATGACAACACAGTTGAGATACAAGCCAAACCGTGACGCATCTGAACCATTACACACACAAAATACCACAAGAAGCTCTTAATAAACAATGTTGGGCAGCGTTTCAACATCAACCTTGGTATTTGTCAGTATGTGGAATGTCTGCTATGGCAACCACATTGTGTGTCTATTTATAAGCCTCTTAAAGTCCTCAAATGAGAAGATCCCATTAATGCAGACCTGAAGATGGAAAGAAATGAAGAAACGTGAAAATGCTGCTGACAGATTTTCAATGACTCGCCAATTTACCTACAACATGTGGCCCAGCAGGTGACAAAACCCATTAAACTTCATAAGCACATGCTTTCAGCGTTAAAAACTTCACCATGGCAACATGCACTTCTGTAGCCCGCAGAAATACAGTAAATAAGCGGTAAGAAGTAAATAGCGTGAAACTAGTCTCTTAAGGGACATTTTATCCAAACATGAACATTTGCTATTAATTTACTCATCTCAGGCCATCCAAGATGTATGTTTTCTCTTTAGCAGATGAGTACGCTAAAGAAGATTTTTGGTTGGAAATTGTGGTGCTTGATGATTCATAAAATGCAAGGTGGGTAAATTAACCCATCACCAAGGTGGGTTAATCTTCCCTTTAAGATTGCCCTTGGTTTGTTCATCCAATCGAGTGATGCATATTGCACACAAAACCCACAGTCACTTGTGAAAACTCCAAGCTTCAGTCCGATTGGCTGAGTTTCAGTATACACAGAACAAAGAATTTCTCTCTTTAGTGAACTCTCTTCAGAGCTATAATTGCACAGAGGAGTTTTTAATGCCTTTACGTTAACCACACAGAAACCCTGCTGAGGATACATTTTTCAAATCGCATGCCACATAAGTGAAAACACTCAGCTAACAGTTTAGGCTGTAAGAACATTTACCCAACGTTTCCATTAAGAAACAAAAATGTTAAAAAAACTTTTTTTGGAAGTTTACAAAATATTCAAGGAATCCAGTGTTTTACACTTTGAATTAACAATTGGTTGGTTATAAAAACATGGTTTTAATGTTCTCTGTTAGCTGGGCATGTACTTATAAGATTCAGAGACTGAAATCACTTTGGATAAAAATGCCTAATTCATAAATGTAAATATTCCATCCAGTCTCTCCATTAATATATCATATTATAAGCTGCTTGCACAAAATAAAAGATATCAAATGTCCATCAGATGCCCAAGGAGGTCATTCACAAAACAACACAAATACTGACAGTGTAAAATCCTCACCAGCGACACCTAGAGGAAAAAATGTACAGCAACTGCCCTTTAAAGTAGCAGAACTTTGCAGAGTTACTGGCTCAATTCCTAAACAATTATAAGCACACTAGACAGTCATGAGGACATTTAACTAGCTGCACAAACCTGGAACAGACAAAAGATCATATAATCACCTTTTATTACTGCCTGATGACTCTATCAGTGCTGAGTCTTTGCTTCGGCCATTGGAACTCCCGGTAGACTCATTGCCATGGGATTCGTTTCCATGGGAATCATTACCATGGGAATCATTCCCGTGGGATTCCGTCCCACTCCCACTAGAGCCGCTGCTCTTCATCTCCACGTCATCGTGCAGGGAATGCGTCATCTTCCGGTTGCTGTGTGGCGAGGTGGGCGGTTCCTGACTGCTGTCGCTGCCTTCTGATGCCAGCCCGAGCTCCGCCCCCTCGGCAAAGCTGCCCATGCGATGCAGCGTTGCCATGGAACTGCAGCCGGCTGTCTCGTCCTGTACCCCGTCCAAAGAGGAGAACCGGTATGGTTTGGAACCCAAGTCCTCAGACATTAGATTGAGTTTGAAGATCAGGAGCCAAGACCAGAAAGATCAGCCCATCTTCATAATGCAGACGTAGAGGAAATTTAGACCAATGCTTGGGTTTCTATGAGAGAAAAACAGACAGAATGAGTCAAAGACATTTTTCTAACGTTGCCATTTAAGTTCCAAAAGCATATATAGATAGATTATGGTTTAAGCAAATCTGCATGACACTCCAAGCTCAAAGCATTAAAAAACAGACACTCTCTGGTACTTTCATGCCTTTGCCGTGACGAAATAAAGTCTTCAACATCAGACCAGGGTTAATTAGGTTTCCTGACCGTATTAAAGACGGACACTTTTAGTTCCTGGCTGACAACTCCTTCACCTGAGGGCCAAAAATACAGTTAGTGGATTACCTGTTTGAACAGGCCCTAGACCAGAATTAACCTTTGGCTATCAAGAAAGCCTGATATACAGGACAAATACACCTGTGTCCATATATCATGCCTCACACATTATATACGCCACAGTTTAACAAATCAGCTACCTGGTGTTTGTCTTTCTGTGTGCTGTGTATCCCTATTTCATCATCTACTTCTCACCTGTCTGATATGTATGAACCGAAGAGGTTTGAGTTTATACGTCTGACAGAGTGGCAAGAGTAATCCAATAACCTTTGCGATAACACAACTGTGATAACAGGGCCATCCTAAGCGCATGCTGAGCCCATAGCAACCTTTGCCGACGTGGGGCCCATTAGCGATTGCGGGCAAAGGGCGATCCTGTGCGGTAATCTTTGAATTCATGGTCACTCAGTGACATATTTAAACCACCAGATATCGTGTAAAACCACTGACAAAGCTAACAGAGGGAAAAGACACTATATAAAGTTATTAAGTCATATATTATGGGCGTAACACACATAATTCTCACCATGTGTGATGTATCATGTCTTTGGAAGCTAAATGTGTTTTAACATCGGCCAGTGATATTACTGTACTTTTTTTATTGGATAAAATCTTGGCACTTTAAATTTGGGCCAGTACGTAACAACCTAGCAACCACCCAGAACACCATAGCAACCACTTAACAATGACCTAGCAATTACATACAATATATAAAGATACATTTGTGACAATAATCTTTTAGAAGCACTTTCTCACTATAGTTCAGGTGTAATAGATGTAACCTTTAAATAAAAGTTATTATCCAGTGACGTGAACTTTAATAAAATCTCTGGCCTCTGAATCTCGTGCAGAAGAACACGACATTTTAACATCATTATAAGTGACAGACCAAGACTAAAGCCTCTTTCTAATACAATCAAAGGTGCTAAGAGCAAAATAAATAGTGCTGGGAAAAGTACATTGCACACATCTGTATGTCTGGTGCAAATGAAACAGAAGTCACAATTTCAACCCCATGTTAAGCACATCAAAGCACTCCTGACATCTGACCAACTAAATCATGTGTAGTTATTGCAACACGCGAGCCACAGTAAATCAATGACCTTACTGTACAATGTACAGATATCAGTAACATGAAAAAACTTTAGAAAATCTATTTTCTTGAGGTTTCAACGGAGTGAACTCAGTTTATCCATATTAAGACAAAGTCGGCAAGGCAACTCAAAACAGACAAACACTGTTCACGATTCTACTTTAACTGCCATACAATCTTATTTCAGGTTTAAATTTACCTCTTAAGTAAACTTAGCCGTGGCGTATTTTTAGCTGACTAAGAGCCGCTGATCCACATTCAGTGCCAGCACCGCTTAACAAGTCCAAAGTCACAATCTCACTGCTGATCTAGTGCTTTTTATTTCAGGTCACTGAGCTGAACAACAGCATCTGTTCTGTATATCGTACTGAATCGTGGTGAATTAACTGCTTGTGTTGAGTTTCGCACTTCATCAATCGCTTTATATCAGTTACAACTCCACAGCGCATCAAACACAGCAAGACACATTCAAGTAAAAAAACTCAAGACCACCAAACGTCACAATGTGACCACAGCTTTCCACACGACTTTATTCACTGCATTTTAAAGTCAAATGCCTCTGATGTCAAAGCAGATGTATTTCTGTGTCAAATATTGCTGAGAATCAAAACTCGTCTGCCAAAATCGAAACCAGGTTGGTGGAAACTGATCAAATAAACCTGCCGATATAGAACATAAAACTACATAAAACAAACAGACAGTTTTATAAGTCAGTATCAAGTCAGATATTTATGTAATTGACTGTGTTGCAATGGCACATGGGTCATTGTTTGTTTTTATATAAGAACTTACATAAGTTTACAGACAGTTCTTAATGCAAATCGCTAATGTTTACTAATGTCTTACATTTCAACTATTATCAACACACTTCACATTCTAATTTGATGGCACAACCCCCTCACCCCCCCTTCAGCAAGTGTTTCTTAACAGAATACATTTCAGCACATCCAATTCAAACATCAAAACTTCTGGGACATCCTATCATTGTATTCAGACCGAATGCAATGATTGGACGAATGCAATAACTGGACATTTCAAAATGTGAAGAGACCTTCAACCAGAATAGCAAAAAACGTTTCTGAAACAAATTGACTTCCTGTCTTTAATCTAGTGGATGATGTTGATTCACCATTTGACTCAAACTGAAATATGTTGCTGTAATGATGTGGTTACTTGAGTGTCGCCGGCCGTTACATAATGTTAAACTCCTTTTAAAGTCCCTCTGCTAGTCATATTCCAAAGTGCTCTTGTTAACAGCTGTTTGGTAATAATGCAGGTTTAGTAACTAGCTAACCAGAAGACATGTGATAGTAAATCACACTGTCTGATCCTTCAGCTAAACCTAAAGCAGCTAAATAAGTAACATTTATCAATGTATCTTTTAAATTTCTCTAAAATAATATATATATCTCTAGAATTTATTTTGTGATCTGGGATTTATGAATCCTGGTCTGCATATCCTGGTCTCCCATCTGAAAAAAAAATCTCTGGCAGCTCTGAGATTAAATGGAAACATGCTTAAGTGTCCTGTGTCTTAGATATTTCTCCTCAGAGAAAGAAATGTCACAAATATCTCTGTTACAGTTTTAGAAGAAATCTCAACAATGTCTTGAATTTGAGCTCAGATTTGCCAAGTTTCCAAATGTCAAAATTTCAATACGAACTAAAACTTCACTCATCAAATTCTCCAAAATCCAGATTATTCTAGCTACAATCTACATTAATTTTACAGCTCTATACCCTTAAATGTATTTTAACGTAAACAACTGAGATCTGGAGCTATAAAAGAGCAACTTTTTCTACTGGTTGTGCAAAGCAAAGTCTTTGTTGTGATTTGCACAGCCCAGTAACAAACATCTCCAGCTGTAACTGGTTTTAACCAACAGGAAAGGGACTTAGTGTTGAGAGTCTGTGAGTCACTTCTGCCTACAGTAGGTGAATGAATGACCACCAGAAGAAGTTACAGTGTGGAGGAAGGTCAGCAGGTCTTTGGCCAATCAAATATTTGTCTTATGTTGCGTTATCTCTGCGCTCACATGCGTCAGTTTCGCTGCCAGCAGTGAAGAATGTACTGCATTGGAGACTGCGTGGGTGTGGGTCAGCTCTACTGCTGAAGCAACGAGGGGGCTGCGTTGCTTAAATTACATGCTAACAAAATCAACTCGCGAGAAAATGAGGGCAGTGCAATATGAGACCTATGCAGTATATAAGAATCTGTAAGTTACACTAAGCTTGCTCGTAGCATTTAACCGTTCATGTAAACTGCTTACAAAATAAAGCTCCACATAACAAAATAAACCAGCTCTGATAAGGCCACTGACTGGATACTTCATCTCACACACTGAACATATTACAAAGGGAAAAAGATTGTGTGCAACCTAAAACAAAAGTACATAATAATATAAACATGAAAATGCAGAAAACTTCAAAGTGACTATGATAAAGCAACATTCATTTCACTTTGTAATCTAATCCCAACCGCTCTCTGTTATTCAGCAAATGCCTTTAAAGCACTCAGTACAGTTTGGCTTGACACGCGTCATGTGGCTCCGGGCCAGAACTGTTCTCTAAATGCATAAAAATTTCACTTGTGCGTCATCACTTCCTCCCCTCCCTCTGCTACAAATTGCTCAGTCCCAGCAGCCAATCCCGTCTCAAGGTCTAGCGCTTCCAACCAATCTTGTTAAGAGACTTTCTGATATCCGACACATCACCATAAACTGCTCGCCCACTCTTTCTCTCTTTTAGAGCCGGTGGGAGTTCAACGAGCCGTGTGTCCTAAAACATCTCCAGCTTAATGCTGCCGCCCAAAGAGGTCACAAATCACTGTTCATGACAGAACGCTTCTGAATCCACGACAGGAAGTATCTTCACATTTATCATCAACAGCAGTTGCTACAATAACAATCTTTGTCTTACTGAAGCCAGGTTACGAATCTGCCTGTCAGAATGAGAAGCTCTGATCGTTTATGCACCCCACCACCAACAGCAGAAGATCTCTGATTCCTAAATACATCAGTTCTGCCTGCACCACAATCATTCCAGTATCTCCATCCAAAACAGATCCAGCAGTTATATGTCTCTGTGCTCTTACCTGGATCAAGAAACACTGATGCTACAAAACAAAATCTGTTCATGAGGCAAAAATATTTACATCTCAACTACTGATTAAATTACATTAATTCCCATTTTGCAAAATGTAAAGAATAATTGTGGTGAGTGTAAAGATATCACAAAATCACAACATTCTGTTTTACCATATGCTCCACCTGCAATACATTATGACATATGCAAATACAAATAACAAAACATGTGCGAATAAGCACATATATTATTTCAAAGTAATGTAATAAATGATTTTAACAAACTGTGAAGATCACATTCAGAGTTCAGCTTATATTTGCAAAAAATAAACCAATCAAATCAATCAAATCAATGTTTAATACAGGCAGAGTAAGTTACTGCAAACACCTTTATGGCACGACTAGGTCAGTTTTAAAGACCAGCCCACTATCACAGAACACTGTGATGAAACTATGACATCTGCCCTTCAAAAACAAGTTGTTGCGAGTGTATAAAGTTTAACTAATACATGTTTATGTTGCTAAATGAATGAGCACATACTAATACAGCTCTGGTTCAGTGTTTCTGAATGAAAGCTGAATGAAACTTGAGCAACAAATGAGTCGCTACCGGTGGCCTTTGTTACAGCAACACATTATCTAACATACATGACTTTTTACCCGTGACATTATACACTGACTGATGCGTCACAATTCCTACTATACATAATGATCAGTTTCATTCATTACAAGCGAATAAGTCTTACGCATTATGTCCTTGAGAACTGTATTGCAATCTCTCATAGTTTAAACAACTTATATATATATACATACATATTTTTGTTATACCTATATAAACATACCTATATATCTATATGAATATCTATATACATATACATCTATATAAATATATATGCATCTATATAAATATATATATATATACATATACATACATATATAGGGGAGAATGTGATATATAGGACTAGAGCAGTGACCGAAGTTGACCCACTCACTGACACAGTTATGCAACGCGTAGGTTTTATGGCTAAAACATATAGAAAATTGTCATTTAAAGGACTGAATGCAGGTGTATTAATGCATATGTGATGTTTACGTCTATGTGACTGTGTTGTAACGACATCAGCCTCTTTTTATCGCACAAACTCGTTTCTAAGAACCGCTCACATTGCAGTCAATGGAAAGTGTTATACAACCGCGCGGCGTAACCCAGACCTGAAACAAGATGAACGCGTCCTACCTCAAACACACTTTTTCCCTGTAACGTGTCACTTTCTGTCCTGTTATACTGAAATTATTCCAGAAATTCCCGGTGAGGGTCTGAGGCGCAGGAGCGGGTTTGACACACTTCACTCTCCGCGCGGCTCTGACGAATGCGCGCTCCCTTCTCGCTGCCCCGGTTCTCTCCAGCTCGCAGCATGACCTGCATTCAAACCCCGCCTCTGACTCCTCCCACCGCAACGTTTTATTGGCCGAACGAGGCGAGCTTCCACGAAAAAAAACGCGGAAGTGGCCGAGGCGGGCGGTGATTGGCTGAGGCGGCCGTCAGTCTCTTTACATAAGTGTGTCAAACGCCTCACGTGGACACGCATGGCCGGTGACGTATGAGCGGATCAGTAGTAAGAGAGCGCGAGTGAATGGGAAGGCGACGGGAAAACCGTGTGGTTGGTCCGGGAAAGCCGAGTTATACAAACGGGTTACACAAGTGTGTGTGCAGGCAATGTGTCTCTGAAACACGCCTCATGTGATGTTTATGGCTGTTTGTGCACATATGTGGGTATTTAAGAAATATCCTTTAACTAAATACTGTAAGGGAACAGGATACTGTAAAGAAAAAGATCGTTTGTCACAATGGGACAATTTCATACAGCAGTTTTTTACATGCAAGTAAATTTGTATTCAGATAACGATTTAAGCAAATGCGTTACCATTATCTGTTTATTTCGATCACTTTTGGCATTTCATAACATCCCATAGCGATGCTATTTTATAAGATCTCACAGGGATGTTATTTCATAACACCTCATGTATTCCATAACAGCTCCTTTGAATCTCCACTGTGATTGGATAAGTACATGTGAGCTAATATTTCTAGTGACATCACACACACACACACACACACACACACACACACACACACACACACACACACACACACACACACACACACACAGTGTGTATTTCTACATAGCGTCTTTAAGTAAAGACAATTTTACTCACAATGTTGGCCTCCAAAATATATGTGACAATATCAGAAATATGCATTACCAGTATATTTAGTTTGATTAAACATTTTGATTATGATTTGTTATTAAATCAGTATGAGTGAAAACACCTTGAAAACACTTTCTCCATTCTGTCATTTCTTTCTGTGTGGACTCTCTTCACCTCCATCTGTTAGAAGATGTGCATATAAAAAAGAATATAAAATATTTGTCAGTGATGAAAGAAATAAAGTCTATTTCCAATCACCTTCTTTGCCAACTTCGAGTTGTTTTTTACAGTCACAATGCTTTCTGCGAGTGAATTCTTCACCAAAGATAAATGTAATAATTTTAGCCAAAAGCAGGTGTCTCCTCTCACATTTACACACAAATCTTTCAAACACAAACTAATAGCAGCAGATGGTACAGATGGCTGCTTTCTCCTCCAGTATGGGTCCTCAGGACTGCATGAAATCACCACAGACTGTTTCTCTGAACTCACATACAGAGACTCCCTCCCTCTGTCTGTCACTCTCATTCATTTACATGTATGTGACACTTTTAAACAAAGCAACTTGCACTGCATTCAGGATATAGTTTATCATATTTACATATTACATGTGTTCCCTGGGAATCGAACCCACAACTTTTGTGCTGCTAATGCAACGCCCTGCTAAATGTGTGACAGGAACATCACACTCCCTGTTTCTAAGCAAAAACATATGAACAATATTAACCTGCTCTCTGCTGTGCACTGAACAGCAGGTATTTTGTTCTACTAGCAAAACCATCTGAATTATTAAACAGTGTGTTGTTTACAGACTGCCAGAACTTTCTGAGTGTTAATGAACTTAGCATCCGGAAGATTCATTGTTTTAATATGTGTTACGATTTCAGCCACACACAAAACTTGGAGGACGTACTTGAAGGAGAACATCGCATAATTGAAATATGAAATTAAAATGTTGGAATATTAATTAAGTAACCTGTTTTTCCTACTGAGGTGTTGCGCACCCTGCTAACAGAGAACGTTCTCAGAACATTGGCTAGCATTCTGCAAAAATTCTTTTAAAGTTATTGAAAATGTTCTGGCAGTAACCTTAGTAGAACGTTTTAAATGGTATATATCTTGTATATCAAAAATGGTGTTAAGTTGTTAGTGCAACATTTCAAAAAATTGAAATAACCTTCTTAAAAACAAGCAATAAGGTTAAAACAATGTCTAAAAAATAGGCATTTTACATGTTCTTAGAACTTTAAAAATAACATTTTTAACAATAGAAACATCAGGGAAATTGTTAGCTGGGCAAACGGTTCTAATTGTAAACTGATAAAGTATCAGAGGTACGTACAGTAGTAACTGGTACATTAAATGGCTTGACAACACAGGTGATGAGGTCATTCAATGAATGCAACACAATTTGGTGTAATTGTTCCAATAGGAACATGACAAGTGTTGTGTTGTGTTTAGTCTCAATGGAAGCACTTCTGTGTTCCCATCATGACAGAATTGCTATGAGTCACTGCATTGAGAGGGGCCATCTCTAACTGTGCCGTTGTGCTCTGATGTTTGTGCAGTCCAGACTGTTTTCGCTGTGTTTGTCATGGGCTGTGTGTCTCTGGCTTTGTAAAATTTTGTCAAACTGACGCACATAGGCAACTGTAAGCCAAAACAATTCCATAAGCAGAGGCTCTTGAAACAGAGTGACGCATTTAGCAGTGTTTTTACAAAGTGTGCATTTAAAATTAAACCTGTTTTGTTACAAGGTTCAGTATTGTAGTGAGTGATATTTCAGTATGTTATGGGCACTGAAATGTCATGTTCTGATGCAGAACAAAATATTGTTGTGGCTCCGTCCCAAAACCTACTGAGCTGTCTAAGTAGGCAGCATTTTAAGGCGTCACATGTGCGCTACCAACACCAAGCCTGAAAGAATGTGAATTATCTGAGCTTGAGAATCATGCCCTAATTGGCCCAGAACACACACTTTATGACTCTGTTTCATAACCATGTGAGGAGTTTAGCTGCTCTATTTAACAGTAATGTCATCTGTTTGGCCTATTTTGATCCATTTGGAATTTGCTCTTCATGTTGCTTTCCACAAATACGGCTCAAACAAATAAGTTTGTGTCCCATGACTTCATAGTGTCTTGGCTTTTTTTACTGTATCAAAGTAAATTCACATTTTACATATTATGCATTTCTGTTAAATTGTTAAACTTTAAACTACTTAAAACATCATTAAAAAGCAACTGCTGAGCAAATAAATAACACCCTCCATTTTTACACTGATGGAGTGTTACAGAGTAATCAGACGTTTATTCTGGAAACCTGTTTTCATCTTACAAAATCAGAGATGACATGAAGTGTTAGTCTTGTGTTTGCCTGTGAACAGATGGTTATAAATAACTGTGGGGTTTATTTAATATGACTATAACCATCATACCCATTTCCTACAGCACAGAGCTTCCTCTCTGAGTTATAATGTCATTTAAAGAAACACATTAAGGAAGCAATTTCAGAAAAATGAAGACTTTAGGAGGAGTCATCAGGTTCTGCTGCATTAAAACTGTTTTAAAGTCAATTAGTCTGACTGCATGTAAATTACACAATTGCAGATTGTGTTAATGATTAAATTCTGTTCTTTCTGTATTTTGCTCTCGGCAGTTTTCCAGTGAGTAACTCTTGTTACTTTTGTTGTCTGGCTTCTTTACCTGGTTTTTCCACCGTCTGCCGCATCTCTGTGGAATGGAAAAGGGAAGTTTATTTTGGATTCTGCCCTGTTCATTACATCACCCGCTGCATTTATAACCCGGCAGCAGACGCCGGAACCGAGCTGGCGCTGAGCCTGGAGAAAGCGTGCCGTCTGTCTCTTGGCATGAACTCAATCTTCCAAGACTTGTCACGGCTCCCTCCTTCTTTCCGCTTACAGTGGAATTGTCCTGTAGAAGCAGACAGCAGGGCTCTCAAACATGTTCAACCTGGAGCCAATTGCATCATAAGGGAAGACGGATTTTCAGTGACTACCTGCGTACAGTATAAACCTCATCAGCAGAGCCGTTTGGATCATTTACAGTTAAGCTGATGGCAGATGCTTTCATCCACAGTGCATTCATACATTTTTACCATTACATGTGTTCTCTGGGAATCGAACCCATGACCCTGGTGTTGATATAGGGCCATTTTTTACTCATTGAGTTGTATGGAAACATAAGTAGTTGAGCTGGAAGCACTTATAAATATTGTGTTAATATAAAGCGTTTTCAGTATTTAAATTAAAGTTGCAAACAGAGATGTTTTGAACAGAGATGCTTGTTTCATTTTACAGACGTGACGTAACCACGCATAAAAATGGACATTTCTCAGGAAATCAGACCCGACAGCTTAAATGATAAATCATTAGAATAAACTTATGTTGTGAATCAGGGTAATGTCATGAGATTGGGTTGAACTGATTTGTCATGTACTTGATGACAGATGACAGATTTCTATTAATTTTTTTTTTAAACGTTACAGATTGTAGCTTTAATTTAAAGGAACTTTAAAGGTTGTAGTGAGTGAGATCCATGAGGATAATAATGATATGATATTTTTTCAGAAACAGTAAATAATAACAGACTGAAAGTGTCAAAGGAGGACACAAGGCAGAAGAATTAACAGTAAGATCCCACCTCTCTCCATGATGTCACCACGACTTAAATCCTTCAGGATAAAAGCGTGGCCTTGTTTGTGACATCAGTAGGTGTGATGGTTGTTTGAGTGCCTCAAAGAGAAAATGACAAAAACATTAAAAGATTTAAAGCAAAACTGACAGTCATCATTGACAGTTTGGCTTTAATATGCTCTTTTATTGTCCCAGCTCTCAAACAAATAATGTACAGCTCCTAAAAAAACCCACAAAATCCAGCCAAGTCTCAACTCCATTAGCTGCCTGTTTGTCAGGGTTAAAGAAGAGACTTAAGCTGACTCACAGAATTGTGTTATGGAAAAAAGGCTTTAATAGGACTCTGGTACTGTAAGGTAGCTGAAAGCTGTCCAGCATCTTGTTGCCACGACTACCGGATCTTTGAGTGGATTAATGTTACTATGTAGTTTTTGTGGAATTCTATGCTAAACTTCTGGCTAACTTCCTGTTCTGTGCGCAGCTTTCAAGAGACAATCTTTCTATCAGCGCAGAAAGTCTGAGCGTGTCGTTTGTTGTGGTTTTGGGTGGGCATGCAAATGACTTTTATATTTACATGCATCTAACGCTTTTTCAAAGTAGTTTACAGTGCGTTTAAGATGTGCATTTGAACAGAAGTGTGGAAACTAACCTTTTACATTGTGGTTGACTTCATGACTTAAAATAAAAGTTAACCAGCAATACAACATGCAGGTTTTAATAAGCTTTAGTACAACTTTAATAGGACACCTGGACATGAGGTCATTTTAATAATTCTGATGTACTCATGTCATTTACTCTGATTAAACATGAGGAGGGGAGCACAGAAGATATTATATTTAAATGAACACATTATTACTCAGCGCAGAAAGTTCTGATCTCAGATTAACATCTCAGTCATTTTGACTTACTGACACTCCTACCGTAACTGTTGGGGTTGCTTAGAAACAGCCACTATCGTCAGTGAATTGTGGCCCTGCTGATGGGTGACCAGAAAGAGAAACAAGAATCAACACTTTCTGTTTCTTAATGATAATTTAAAGCTGCAATCCGTAATTAATTTTTAATTAAAAAAGTTACAGATCAGCTTTAAGTAATCTGAGTTGAAACACAGAGACGTTTCTGCCTCCCACATCTGAAGACATGACGGAAGTGAATCACTTTCACCCACTTAAAAAATGCATTTTCTCACCTCCCCTGCACACACACACGATGTGACGCTCTAACACACACCCACAGCACAGCATCCTCCACGTAACACGTGTGTGTGTTAACACAGAAGAATGATCCAATCAAATTCATTCTCTGTGTCCCTTTTATCTTCTTCTCCCCCAAAATCCCCCAAATTCTCGGTATCATCATGTTATGAAGAAGTATTGATAAACACAGTGTTCAACTAAATATCATAGTTTTATTCACACACGAGAATATAAAGGGGTAAATTAGATATTGTATTTTACAGACTGAAGTTAACTGTCAACCTATTTTAAGGACAGGTATTTTAAGCACAAATCCATGAATGAAAACACAAAAATAATCTACAGAGTCAAATAAAATAAAACATGACAATTCTTTAACAGTATTGGTACAGACATGTGCTTGTGTGACCGGGGCCTGAAACTAAATGCAATGAAACTGAATTGTCCAGCTTTTAAGGAAACATAAGATTTGATTTATGAACATTTTCAACTTATTTTTGAACAGTGAATTAATTATTTTCATTAAGCCGATCTGACGGTCTGTCTTCTATATGTGAATGCAAACATCAACGTGTTGTCAATATCAGCACACATAAATATTTCCATTATTACAGGTTACCTGTAAATTAAACTGGCCATTTTTGGGTTGTGCTGCCCTCTAGTGATAATAAAGACTACAAACTATCTCAGCGGATTAAGAAAACGAAGAAGCCAACCTTCATTTCGCCATTGTTTTTTTCTCATGTTAATGATTAGTTCTCATTACATTTATTTGAGTTTGCTGAACGCTTGTTCTCCGGGTGAAACACTTTTCCATCTTCATCCTTTTTCCAGCTTATCGTGCTGTTACTTTCCAAACCGATGCTTTTTAGCTGTTGACTTATCTGGAAGACAAGCAAGAAACAATCAATGGAAACCAATGGCACATATATAGACATCCACTCATTTTTCAAACCCGCTTATCCAACATGCAAACTGGTCTGAATACATTGTGGACTTGTCTAAAACACTTTTAGAAACATAACGTTTTAAGATGAAGTATTTTACAGTTTTTTTTGTTTAACACACCTTATTCAAAACAGCCGCCTGTATTGAAGAATCATTCAAAATGCATTTTCCATTACAGGAAAAATGTAGTCTTACATTCTGCATTTTATTGAGCTTTCCATCTAGAGAAAAAATAATCAAAATTATGATTAAAAATAGATTTATTTATTTTATTTAATTTATTTATTTTTCAGATTTATTGGTACTGTATTTAAAAAGCTATAAATAAAAAAATAATTCTGATTACTACAATCATTTTAGTACCGTTGACCTGGTTAAACTCACCTCCATAGCAGACAAAGTTAAACTTTTGTTCGCAGTTGTAATGAAACCATTTCCCAGAGTTAGTTGTTGACATGGCAACACAGTTACCTACAGCGGTTGGTTGTCCTGCTGCCCAGTTTCTGAAGAAGAGACTCCATTGGTCAGACCACTGCCAAGAGTCCAAGTACAGACCAATCCAGACCCACGGTCCATGTCCAACAAGAGAATATAACTGGTTCTGCTCCACAGAGTTGTGGATGGTCACCAGATCAGTGTGATACTGTCTGCAGTAACTCTGAGCTTCAGTCCAGTTTTTATAAGTTTGTATATAGATATTTCCAGAACTGCCTATTGAAAGATGCAAAATATAAATTAGGTTTTAACTCTTTCATCTGCTGAACTGAAAATTAACAGATGTAAAAACTTAACACTCACCATTGTAGCAAACAAAGTGAAACGCAGATGAGCATGAATGATCAGACCAATTTCCATAAGCAAAATACACACACATTCCTGCACCAGAAGGTGTATTCACACTCCAGCCACTGAACTGAGCAACAGAACCATTTTCAACAGTCCAGCCCCAACGACTCTGATTTACCCTCTTCAGTCCGATCCACACTGATCCTCTGTATCCAGAATCCACAGTTTTCATCAGTCTGCCCACATCATTCATAGAGTCAACAGTAGCCAGATCAGTGAATCTCTCTCTGCAGTAACTCTGAGCTTCTG